>JAOSBK010000176.1:0-10048 GCA_027568895.1 Erythroxylum shatona
TGATTATTATAATTTTTAAAGGTATGATAAAATATACAATATTGACAATTAATTATTTTATATTTTTAAATTTAAAACTTACCTAAAACAATATCTAATTTCCACCTATGCGAATACAGTATCAAAACTCACTGTAATTGAACATATCCCAACACCGATTTCCCTCCCTATCCACACAGTCACTGAGCTGGACATGGATCATCGAGTCAGGAATGGGTGTCGTAGCCATGGAAAGTTGCTTATTTAATATGCACGAGAACATCTTGGGTTCATTTTGAAATTGTTTTTACGAAAATCGAAAAATTTCATTTCATTTTTTTAAGCATATAAACATTACGAAGGAAGTAAGAAAACATCCATAATCTTTCTTCATTTTTACGTTGAAATAATGAAAAAGAAGATAGAGTAATATATATAATAAACTTCGAAGAGAGCTCAGTGGATTCATAAGTGAATGTAGTGGATGTCGATCCATTCTCTATGCTCATACCCCGTTCGTCAAAGAGAGACAGATGTTTGTTTAAAATGAAAACTCATTAAATGTAATTGTCAGATGCAATTGGTACGCATGGTTAAATGCAAAGGATTTTTTAAAAGGTTTAACAGATGTTGTTTTTCATGGACAAATCATTAAAGACTTTTAATAGGTGTTGTACGCATGGTTAATGCAAAAGTTTTTTAAAAGCTTTTGGTTAAAAGTTTTTAAAAGCTTTTGGCTTTTGTACAGATGTTATCGTACAATATGGTTTAATATATAATTTTTATTTTTATTTTTAAAAAAAATGATATGATCATTATGGTTATTAAAATTGTTTTAAAAACATGAAATCTTGACTTTTTAAAATTATTAAATTTGTTTTGATATAATATATGATATTTTATCAAAAAAATTTTACCTATGAAGATAATAATATTTATTTTTGTTTATAAGAAATGACCTAATAACTAGGTGACTTGCAATTTAGGGATTAATAATATTTTCTATTGCATATGATGCATATGTGAGAAAAAATTACTTAATTTCACACTTTTAGCCTAGACTACCTAGGGAATATAATATTAATTAATTCACGGTCACTTGGGTGGATAAATTAAATTATACTAATAAGAACGACTTGACAACCAGGAGATTATATAGTATTGAGCCTACTATAAATTTTACATGATAATATAGAAAATTTATTACTCTTTAATTATGTATGAGTAACGACTTGACAATCAAGAGACTCATTCATGTTTTAAAGATATAATATCATTTAGATAAAAGTCCATGTCTTAATGATATATGATTGTATTCTTATTTTGGTGTGTTCTTTTTTATTTCTCAAAATGTCTACTATATCACTGCGAAGCATTTTTTATGCTAACAAGCTAGCGGGTAACAATTTTGATAATTGGTAGTGCAATCTGAGAATTGTTCTCATGTATGAAAAAGTTATTGATGTGATCGATAAACCCATGAAGGAAGCGTCTTCTGAGGGAATTGATGATGCTAATGCATTGGATGCATATTTTAAGTACAATAAACATAGTACTAATGCTAAGTGTATTATTTTAACATCAACGAGTTCTGAACTTCAAAGGCAGCATGAAGGTATGAATCATCTACAGATCATTTAGCATCTTAAGAAGATGAATGGGTCACAAAGTAGGATTGCTAGATAGCAGTTACCTAAGTCCCTCTTCAAGTCTAAACTGAACCAAATCTTCTATGGAACCCTATGTTCTTAAGATGATTGATCTTATAGAATAACTTGAGAAGTTAGGGTGTTCACTAGGGAAAGAGTTGTCACAAGATTTGATCTTACAATCTCTTACTGATATTTTTTCACCGTTCATTGTTAACTTTAACATTAACAAGTTGGACTTGATCTTCATGAAATTCTCAACTTGGTGATCGATTATGAAAATCAAGTTGCATCGTCTGAGAAGGTGAAAGTGCCAAGGTCTGTGAACCTGGTTGGTAACTCTTCTAAGCGTAAGTGGAAGAGCAAGAATAAGCCCATGAACAATCATCTTGCACCAAGGGTGTTTGGAACAAATCCAAGGGTAAGAAGAAGAAATTTGACCAAAATGATGCTGAATGTTTCTTCTGTACAAAGAAGGGACACTAGAATAAGAACTGCCCAGAGTATTTGGCTACTTTGAAAGGCAAGAAACAAAGTGAGACATTTATGAAAAATGTTTTCATAATTTCTTTAACTACTATTGATTCTACTGAATGGGTATTAGATACTAGTAGTGGCTTTAACATCTGTAATATGTTGCAGGGTCTAAGTATTAGTAGGAGCTTAAAGAAGGGAGAAGTTATGCTACAAGTTGGAAATGGAGCAAATGATGCTGCCTTAGCTGGAGGAACTATTTCTCTTGTTATGTATACAGGAACTATTTCGTCATTAGACAAGCATGGATTTCATACAATCTTACCAATGTAATATATTTCATGGAGATGAATTATATGTAATTGGTTATTTACAATATGGTCTTTATGTCTTACCTAAAATAGTTGTTTATCTATGAATGTTTCTGGTCAAAAAAGGAAGAGAATCAAGCAAATCAAACTTACCTTTGGCATTAAAGACTTGGTCATATTGGTGAGAAAAGAGTAAACAAGTTGCACAAGAAAGGATGTCTTGGTCAATATGGTTATGAATAATATGAAACTTGTGAATCTTGTCTCAAAAGTAAAATGACCAAATCTCCTTTTACTGGAACTGGAGAGAGAGCTAGTGAACTTTTAGGACTTGTACATTCTGATATAAATGGGCCTATGAAAGTTCATGCTAAAGGTAAATATTCTTATTTTATTACCTTTACTGATGATATGTCCAGATATGGATTTGTGTATCTTATGAAACACAAGCCTGAATCATTTCAAATATTCAAAAGATTAGTGAAGTTGAAAAATAAACTAGTAAGAGTATAAAGGCATTAAGATCTCACCGTGGCAGTGAGTATCTTAGTGATGATTTTGTTGATTATCTAAAGCAAGATGGAATCTTGTCTCAGTGGGCTTCTCTAGGAATACCACAATACAATGGTATTTCAGAAAGGAGAAATCGAAACTTATTAGATATGGTGAGATCCATGATGGGGTTCACTGATCTTCCTATCTTCCTATGAGGATATGCTTTAAAAGTTGCTGCCTATTTATTAAACAAAGTTTCCATTAAATCAGTCACTAGAACTCCATATGAGATGTGGACAGGACATAAGCTTAACCTAAAATATTTGGTAGTTTGAGGTTGTCCAGCTTATGTCAAGAGATTGCTGCCAAGTAAGCTTGAAGCGAGGCCTGACAAGTGTAGATTTATTGGTTATCCCAATAAAATTATGAGATATTATTTCTATCACCCTTCTGAACACAAAGTGTTTGTATCCATAACTGTAAACTTTTTAAAAAGGGAGTCCTTTAATAGAGGAAGTCATGGTATAGAAATAGATCTTGATGAAATTCAAGATTATAAGAATCAACACATGCTCAAGAGCATCAGATGCATGTTGAGCAGCCTTTACTTAATGTTTTGAAATTAACACATAGTGTACTAGCCTCCTCAATGGTTGAGGAGAATGGACCGATTAATAAACTTGTCCAACAAACAGTGTAACAACAAGATCAAGTAGAGGAAAAACCTATTAAACATGAGCCTCTTATAAGGTCTACTAGGGATCATCGTGCACCAGATAGATTAAACTTAATGGTGTAAGGTGACGAGGATAATGACACTGATGATATCCCACATATTGATGATGACCCTAAGACTTACAAAGAGGCTATGGCAAATACAGTTCGCGAGAAGTGGTTTAAGGCCATAGAATCCAAGTTAGAATCCATGAGAATCAACAAAGTATGGACTTTGGTTGATCCCTCAAAGGATATAAAACTCATACAATGTAAATGGGTATTTATGAAAAAATTTAGAGTAGACAGGAAGGTTGAAACCTATAAATCCCATCTTGCTGCCAATGGATACAATCAAAAGGAAGGTATTGGTTATGATGAAACTCTTTTCCTTGTGAAAGTGCTCAAATCTATTCGAATTCTTCTTATTATAGCTACATAGTATGATTATGAGATATGGAAAATGGATGTGAAAATAATGTTTCTTAATGGAGAGCTCAGAGAAGATATCTATATGACTCAACCTGAATATTTCACATTACCATTTGCTCCTAATAAAATATGTAAGCTACAAAGATCCATTTATAGATTGAACACGAAGTTGGAATCTTCACTTCAATATAACAATTGCAAAGTTCGATTTTGTTGAATGCAAAGAAGAGCCATGTGCGTACAAGAAGGTTAGTGGGAGCATAATTAGTTTCCTAGTGATGTATATAGATGACATATTGCTAATAGGAAATGATGTACCATCCATGCAAAAGACAAATATTTGGCTATCTGATTAGTTCTTCATGAAGGATTTGGGAGAAGCAGCTTACATTATTGGAATCAAGATCTATAGAGATAGATTAAGGAAGCTGCATGACTTTCCCAATCTATGTACATTAATACTATCTTAAAAAGGTATCACATGGAAAATTCCAGAAAAAGTTATTTACTGATAGGCACTGGAATTTATTTTAGTAGGGAGGATTGTCCTAAAATCCTAGAAGAAAAAGAGCACATGAGTAGGGTCCCATATGCCAGCACAGTGGGAACTATCATGTATACCATGACATGTACAAAACCTGATATAGCCTATGCACTACGAATAGCAAGCAGGTATCAAGGTAACCCAGGTTAGAAATATTGGAAAGTGGTTAAAACCATCCTTAAGTACTTGACAAGAACTAAAGACCAATTCCTCTTATAAAAAGATTATGAATTAAAGCTAATAGGCTATATTAATGCTACCTTTGCATCAGATAAGGATGATAACAAATCTACCTCTGGTTATATTTTCACCTTGAATGGAGGAACAGTGAGTTAGAAAAGTTCTAAGCAAGCTATTGTAGCTGATTCAGTTACTGAGCAGAATACGTAGCTGCATGTGATGCAGCTAAAGAAGCTGTTTGAATGAAAAAGTTCTTAACTGAACTTTGTGTGGTTCCATAAATAAAGGAAGTTGTTCCTTTGTTGTGTGATAATATCGGTGCTATTGCACAAGCTAAGGAGCCAAGGTCACACCAAAGATCTAAATATGTTCTGCGAAAGTTTCATCTGATTAGAGAAATTGTTAAGCGTGAGGACGTTCAAATTCAAAAGATTGAAGAAAAGGAGAATGATGCAGATCCCTTCACTAAGGCACTTGGATCAAAGTAGTTTGATAAGAACAAGTGGAAGATAGGATTAAAGTTCATGACTGATTAGGTCTAGGTCAAGTAGGAGATTGTTAGAATTATGCCCATGACTCAATCGTTATGTAATATATTGAACATTTTATGTTTTGTAATCATTAACTTTATTTAATAACCTAGCAAATGATTATATTATCATATTATGTTATTATTTTTTATTCTAATATGACAAGTCTTTGATTAAATTTATACACTTGCCATCATAATGGACATTATGATAATGAGAGTCAAGTCTTTAGATCTAAAAGTGTTCTTGATCTTAGAATCATCAAATAAGGACTTTAATAATCTAGTTAGATTAATATGTATGTAACAGAATCTATTGGATAGATACTAATAGATCTCATTTACTAAGTTACATATATAGATGATGCATATGAAGATATAATCATTGAACTGAACAAACTAAGAATTCCCAATGGTTAATATTACCTATAAACTGTCAAGTGGGATATTTTCATAAGAATTTAAATGCATATTTTTCCTTTAACCTGAGATCATCATAGTAATCAATAGTTTACTTATTATGTTTTGATATCAGACACCTAGTATGTAAAAATGCTAGTTGAATGATCATTAGATATAATTAAGTATCTATTTGATTAGTGGTTAGATCTATCGACCATGAGTTTGAGCTCTATGTTGTCATTAATTCTAATGGTTTTTTTAGAAACTTGACCAGGGAGATTGAATGAGTGAGAAAAAGAAGTTTTTAAGTCAGTCACTAATCATTAATGATTGACATGTAACATAGTTAGTTATCTAATAGGGTTTGACAGTTAAACTATACCTTAGGATAATCCGGAGTTGCAATGATGGAAGGTAACAATACATTATCCTTAACCACGTTCCGTCTTTATAAAGTTGTTACTTTACACTATCCGATTGTTGATGAATGCTATTAGACGCCAACCTTAATTAGTAATGATTAGTGATGAACTTATGTGATCACACACTTACGAGTGTAATATTTCCTGTTTATAATTATTTAATTTGTTATGAGATAATTTATTAAATAATCTACATAGTATATTATTATATTTTTTGTATAGAAATATAATTAATATTGGAAATTCTCTAGTACAAAATAAACGAATAAAATAAAATAGTTTTATTTTATTTCATTTTATAAATAATAATAATAATTTATTAAAAAAAGGCAAAAGGTGTCAGATGGTTAAAAAACGTTTTCTCCATTGGGTGATTTAGTTTTGGTTTCGCATGTTAAAACCAAAACAAAAGGTAGTGTCGTTTGAAGTTTTTAAGTTTTGAAAAAAAAAACGTTATAACATCGAAAAAAGTGGATAGAGTTTATCAAAGATACTTTTTTTTTCATATTTTGTACGTTTATATATACTTACGAAGAGAAGAGTGATATATTGATACTCTTTGATTTTTGTACGTTGAAAATAAACAAGAGAAAAGAAATAGAAAATTTGTTTTCTTTATTCTTGGAGAAAGAGTTCTTCAAATTTAACCATAGCTATATCAAATGTTAAAAGCAGGACGTATTTCTTGATGTGGAGTGCATAGAGACTTTGTATTTTCGAAGTTCATTACTGATTAATCCTCACAAATTCTAGGTATTTATTTTTGTCTTTTCTTATTGTTAGTATGTTTGTTAAACGCAATAGATGAATATAAGATTGCAATTTTTATTTCCACTACGATGCGATCCTTCAGGAGAATCATGGCTACAATAAATACATGAATGGAGAAAGCATATGAAGCAGATGCTAAGCCCATAGTAATTATATAAAAATAGGCATGTATTTAGGAAAAAATGGGAATATATGGTGAAGAGAAATAAGTATTGTTTTAAGCTACATAAGCTTTTAAGTGAGGGAGATATGAAGAGAGATCTGAATAGATTGTAATCATTAATAACTATTAGAAATTCATTAGAAAACATTGGAAGATCATTGACAGAAGAGTAGAGTAAAAATGGTCAGGTAGTTTCTCAGTAACTTAATAATGACTCTTTACGCGTGAAGAAAAAATTTTCAACTTCAAGATACTGAATTCAAACGCATGGTATTCATTTAAGAGAAGGAATACATCATGAAAAGCGGGAACATAATGTAAACATTGGTGTCCGATGTTAGTCTTCCACTAGCTTTAGAAATTGGAGAAACGTAAGTAAACTAGCACTAGAGTGGTTAATGTGGTTGACACCAAATTTGTCTGTATAGAACATTCTTAAAATTTTAAAAACTAACCAGTGTCAATGTGAAAATTGATAAAAATAATTTTCTTGTAGGACTTTAGGTGTAAGGTTTTATACCAATAGAAGCTATCTTATTAGTGTAATAGATAAAGGGTATTATTAATTAATCTAAACACTAATAGAGATTTTTCTTCTTGATTACAAAAACTCTTATTTTAGGCTTTCTAATAACTTGTGATCTTATTTAACTGACTATTTGCGATCAACCTTAGGATCTTATCACTCGTATCTCATATTTTCTATGATTATGATGATTCATATCCTTATTCTATATTTTTTAGTCCATTTATTAAATCAAATTTATCTTGGTAAAACGATTCTTGGTCCAATAGTTCTTGGTCCTTGTTTATATTGGTATTGAATCTCATTAGTCATATTAGTGAGGATCATATCAGAATTCGGTGTCAGAACATTCTTTTACATTTAATTTTGTTCTTGAAATCTTTTGTTCACATTTTCATCATTCTTGTATCTTCTTCTCGTACGTTCAATTTTCTTGATCGTATGTTCAATTTCCTTTAGTGTTATTGACTTTGATCTTGATAAATTTTGATCAATTTCTAGAACAAGATTCGTTAAAACATATTATTTTTAATATCGTATTTCTTGCTTCTTGATTTTTCAAGATAACTAAAAAAGAAAGAGGAAAGAGGAAAAATTCAAATTTGATTGTGCTTTTTCAAGAGAAGATCCTAAAATGTTATGTCTAAAGCATATATAAGGACCTGAGAAATCCTTTCTTAAAAAAGAAAAAGGATATGACAAATTACCTAATCCTTTACAAATAAGAGTTTGTACCTCATATCCAATAAGAACGAGTTACTCAATGCATGACATACATTATATTTTAGTGTTTTTCTTGATTTTTCTTGTTGTTTTAATTCTTTCTTGTCGATTTCTTCTTCTTCTCTATTCAGTCAATCAAGTTCTATAGAGATCAATTTTCTATTTGTTAAGTTTGCTTATTTTCTTAGCCTCTAGTTGCATTTTTTTGTTTTGTTTATGTGCAATTTTCTTGACTAAGGATATTTGACAAAGGGGAAGAATAAAACTAGTTTTCTTAGTATCAAGAGTTTATGTGGTGAAGTAAAGAGAATTTTAAGATAAACATATGAGAGAGTGTTGTCCTTTTTTTTTTCTTTTTCTACTAATATTTTCATACAGGTTCATTATATCTTAAAATAAAATAAAATAATCATCCAAAGATAAAGAAAAAAAGTGAGCAGGATAGAGTGGTGATAGACTATAGGCTAACCATGAACGCAATACAAGGTTAATATGAGTATCTTGTTAGATAATTTAATGAAGTAAGGGAAAAGTTGGAGAAACATGAAATTGTCATAACTAGTTTACAACATAACTCACTTTTACCTACTAGCATTGTTGACTTTAAGGCTTATGATGAGGTTAAAATTGCTTTCAGTTACTTAAGAGAGTTAAACTCAAGGGAAGGTTGATCTTCATAAAAGTTGTAGATCTAGTAGTCTTCTTTCAAACCGACTAAAAATAAAGTCAATCCGACATCTGGAGTGAGAGTTATGGCATTTGTGCCAAAACATGTACAATATGAGTAAATACATGAGCATATTGGATTCTTTTGGTCATAACTCCTTCTCTAGACGTACAAATAACTTGATTATTAAACCATTGGATTCGTAAGATATTTCTATGCATCTCTACCAAAAATCATGGCCATATGAAATAAATTGAGAAAGATTGAGTGAAAAAGTTGAACGGGTACAGTGAGTGTGCTCTTAAGTAGTATGAAATTGTTATTCTACTGAACATACTTCAGTATTTTAATGATATCTTGATCTGTAGAGCTTCAAATAAGATGATTTCTGATTTGTTTTAAACTAAAGACATGGAGCTACAAATGGTATGAAGAACTTAGAATCTAATTCAGTCTCTAAGATGTTTAAAGTTCAGATGGAAGCTTATGATGAGGTAAAAAATGCTTTCAGTTACTTAAGAGAGTTAAACATAAGGGAAGGTAGTAGAGAAAGAGATGGAAGAGGTAATATTATGTGTTTCGTACTATACCATACCAGTAACTACTAGCAAAAAAAGGGTATGAAATTATATTTAATGGTACTGGTCGATACTAGGAATTTCGCATGGTGCTACCATAAATTTTAAAAAACTAGGGCACCATTTCGTCAAAAAATTTACTTAACAATCCTCCTCTACCCCCTATTGTCTGCTTCTCTCGTTTCTTTCTCACTCAGTCATTGTCTCTCTCAGTTCTCCTCTCCAGTGACTGTTTTTTCTGATGAATTTCCACCATTGTCTCTTCCTCATGGTCATAGCCAATCTTATCTCCACTCTCCTATGCGCACCACACCACCACGCCACCATAGGCCACCCACTGCCCAACCACTCTCTAACCATTACTTCCAACCATCCACTGTTGTGCCCATTATGTAACATTCCATTACCTGTGGGAAGGTTAAAATGGTAAATGTGAGTGATTATGAGAGTTAGAAATGCATCTCCATATTCATGCATATTATGTCATAC
>JAOSBK010000177.1:0-14804 GCA_027568895.1 Erythroxylum shatona
TAACCAATTCTATACATTTTATTATTATCAAAACATAAGTGGGATTTAATTTGTCAACCACCATTGGTCCAACAGTTATACTTAGGAAGGCAGATTAGCCTACAATAGTATTGCATGGAATTCGCACTGGTTCTTTAGCTAATGTGGTAACTTCTATGCAAGCATGAAAACTCCTCAGGAAGGGATGTGAAGCTTATCTAGCTTTTGTGTTTGATTCTAAGGAGGGTGGTAAATTGTTTGACATTCCTGTAGTGAATGAATTTTCAAATGTATTTCTTGAGGAATTACCTGGACTTTCTCCTGAACAGGAAGTAAAATTGTCTATTAAAGTTATGATTGGCATTGCTGCTATACCCAAAGCACCATAAAGAATGGCTCCTATTAAATTGAAGGAGTCGAAGGTGTAGTTACAAGGGCTTCTAGATAAAGGGTTTATTCGACCTAGTGTATCACCGTAGGGAGCACCAATCCTGTTTGTTAAGAAGAAAGATGGTACACTGCGGATGTGTATTGAATACAGAAAATTGAATAGTCACAATGAAGAATAACTATCCATTGCCAAGGATTGAAGACCTGTTTGATTAATTGAAAGATGCTGGAGTGTTTTCAAAGATCGATCTATGATCAGGATACTATCAACTTTGGGTAAAGGATGTGGATATACTAGAAAATGCATTTAGGACCTGCCAGCAACATTTATGGATATGATGAATACAGTATTTAGGTTGTATTTGGATCAATTTGTAGTGGTATTTATTGATGATATCTTAGTCTATTCTAAGAATGAATATGACTATACTGAGTACCTCTGAATTGTGTTATAGAGTCTACGGGAAAAACAGTTGTATGCTAAGCTAAGTAAATGTGATTTCTAGCTAAGCTAAGTAAATGTGATTTCTAGCTTCAGGAGATATCATTTCTAGGGATGTTGTCTCTTCTAAAGGAGTTAGAGTTGATATGACTAAGATAGAAGCGATTATTAACTAGAAGCTACCATGGAATGTGATAGAAGTGAGAAGTTTCTTGGGTCTGGATGGTTATTATCGTTGGTTTATGAAGGAATTTTCGATGATAGCATCCCCTTTAACTAAACTGTTATGGAAGGGAGTGAAGTATGAATGGTATGATAGATGTCAAAATAGTTTTGAACAATTGAAAAGTATGCTTACTAAAGCTCCTGTAGTGATTCAACCTACTTCTGGTACGGAGTATGTTATATATACTAATGCATCAAGATATGGTTTGGGTTGTGTTTTGATGCAGGATGGATAAGTAGTTGCTTATGCCTCTAGGCAACTAAAGTCTTATGAATAGAATTACCCTACACATGACCTGAAACTTGCTGCAATAGTATTTGCCTTTAAAATTTGGCGGCATTACTTATATGGTGAAAGATGTAGAATTTTCACAGATCATAAGAGTCTGAAATATCCAATTACCTAAAAAGAACTCAATATGAGATAATGGAATTGGTTGGAACTATTTAAAGACTATGATTGTATTGTGCACTACCATCCAGGCAAGG
Organism: Erythroxylum shatona; assembly: GCA_027568895.1. Taxonomy (NCBI): domain Eukaryota; kingdom Viridiplantae; phylum Streptophyta; class Magnoliopsida; order Malpighiales; family Erythroxylaceae; genus Erythroxylum; species Erythroxylum shatona. The sequence goes on from JAOSBK010000177.1 coordinate 1,526, forward strand.
CTAATGTTGTGGCTGATGCCTTGATTTGAAAGACAATTTCAGCATTATCAATTAAGCAGGGTGAATGGGAACTTGTATCTGATGAAGCTTTAATAGCTCAGTTGAAAGCAAGGCCTACTTTGAGATAAGAGATTTGTGATGCTCAGAGAGCTAATAATAAGTTACAAGAACTAATTTTTGGTTACTTAGGGAGGTAAACAGTCTGATTTTTCTATGCAAATAGACGGTGAATTGTATTATAAAGATCGGTTGTATGTGCAAGCTAATGATGAATTGAAGAAAAAGCTATTGTATGAGGCTCATAATACAGCATTTACTATGCATCTTGGTAGAAACAAAATTTATCAGGATCTGAAGTAGCATTACTAGTGGTTAGGTATGAAAAGGGATATTGTGGATTATATAGCTAAATGTCTGACGTGTCAGTAGGTTAAAGCTGAGCACCATGTTCTATATAGTTCTATTTGTATTCCTTAATGGAAATGGGATAGCATTACCATGGACTTTATTACTGGACTTCCTCTGACTCAAAGAAAACATGATGCTGTATAGGTAATTGTGGATAAGTTTACCAAATCTGCACATTTTCTGCCTATTCATCTTGACTATTATTTGGATAGGCTTGTAGATTTATATGTGAATGAGATAATGAGATTGTATGGAGTACGATTGTCTATCATTTTAGATTGTGATCCTTGATTTACTTCAAGATTCTGGAAAAGTCTATAGAAGGATTTGGGAACTCAAGTTAAGTTTAGTACTACTTTCCATCCCCAGATAGATTCACAGTTTGAACAGGTTATATAGACATTGGAAGATATTCTTTGAAGTTGTGTGTTAGAGTTTTTAAGAAGTTGGGATAAGTATTTAGCTCTGATGGAGTTTAGTTACAATAATAGTTATTAAACCAGCATTGGTATGGCACTTTATGAAGCATTGTATGGTAAAAAGTGTAGAACTCTAGTATATTGGACTGAGTTGAGTGAAAGCAAGGTGATCAGGCCTGAAATTGTGAAAGATACCGAAGAAAAGATTCAAATTATTCGTCAAAGGTTGAAAGCTGCCAGTGATAGGTAGAAGTCATATGCTGATCTAAAAAGAAGGAATATTGAGTATCAGGTAGGCGATAAGGTGTTCATAAAAGTGTCACTGTGGAAAAATGTACTTTGATTTGGTAAGAAAAGTAAACTTAGTCCGCGATACATTGGCCCTTATGAAATTTTTAAAAGAGTTGTACCAGTGGCTCATCAGTTGGCTCTTCATGAAGAATTGGCCAAGCTATATGATGTGTTCTATGTTTCAATACTAAAAAGATATCGGGCTAATGTGACACATAAAATTCCAATGCAAGAAATTCAGGTACAACCAAATTTGTCGTATGAAGAAGGGCCAGTTTCCAGCTTATCCCAATAAGTCAGGCAACTTAGGAATAAGCAAAAACCTTTAATAAAGTTACTCTAGCAACACCATAGACTTGAGGAAGCAACATGGGAACTTGAGGAAACCATGAAAGCTCAGTATCTGTAACTATTCAAATCAGGTATGAATTTCAAGGATGAAATTTTCTTAAGGAGGGAAGAATTGTAACACTCATCTTAGGGGTTAGAATATTGAGGAATTGCATTGCATTATATGCTATGCATGTTGAGTATTCACTAAAATGTGCATATGTATTTTTGACACATACAAATTATTGTACATGTATTCATGACATTTTCTGGGTAAAATGGATTTATAAATACGATTAAATTGCGAAAAACTCATTCAGGGACTATTGGCATTATTTGGGATTTTTTGAAATATTAGGAATTTTTTGAAAATTTTGGAGTATTAAAAAATAGACAAATGACATTATAACATGTAACACTTATAAGAGGATGAAAAATGTCCCACATGCAAAGGGGCCACGTGTCAATAAGTTATTAAAGCACGTATCACAAGTTGAGAAAGATGAAGCTCATTGTTTATTCTTTAATTTTGCTTGGTTTTCCTCAACACCGAACCTTACTAAGGAAATCCCAATCTAAGGAGTCAAAAGATTTTTGGAAGTCCACCTTGATGGCATAATTCCTAGCTATCCTCCTTCTATTATTGCCTTTGAAAAGCTCTTGCACCAAAAGGATGTCATCTCCTATATTTCTTCTCTTTATGAATGCTTTTCAAACTTGTTGGCTAGAAATTCAATAGCTGGTTTCATTCTCTAGGTAATCATCTTTGCTATCACTTTATAGGTAACATTGCAACCAAAATAGGTCTATAGTCCTTTATAGTGTTGGGCTATTATACCTCAACAATCAAGTAGATATAGGTTTTCTTCAACTCTTTAAGCATCTTTCCCTTCTTAAACAACTCCAATGTTGCACGAGTGACCATATGTTTAGTCTAATCTCATATATTTTAGAAAAAGAAGGAATTGAAACCATCAAGCCCAAGGACCTTCTGTAGGTGTAGGAAAAAACATCCTTAACATCACTTACCTTAAAAGGTATGGTAAGGCTTTTTGCAATTTCAATAGGAATAAGAGTAATAAAAATTCCTTTTATTTCTTCCACAGTTAAGATAACTTCTGAATCTAAACTAATGGTTTCATAAAAGAATTAGAACCTCCACCTATAATTCCATATTATTAATGAGACAATTGTCATTCTCGTCTAATGGCGCAGTGATTTTATTTATATTATTCCTCTTTAATATTGCCCCATGATAGAACTTAGTATTCCTTTCTCCATCCTTAAGTCATATACCTCTAGCCCTTTGTTTCAGCAATGATTCATTAACCTCCACGATCTTTATGTAATGTTACAAGGCCATAGATTCCTTTCCACTTATTTGATTGTTACAAGGGTCCTTATATAGTTCCTTTTATGTATTAATTAACATCTCTAGCCTTATTAAAAGTATTCTTCCCTTATCTATAACTTCATTAAAACCTTCTAAGTCTATAAGGTTTGTTAAATCTAAAAAGAATGCTCTTCTTTGCTGGCAATAAAGGTTTTGCATAAGGATAGGGTTGTGATTTGAGAGCAAATTGCACTTGAAGGAAGATTTACTCTTAGGAAAATCCTTAAGCCATAATAAGTGTTAGTCTGTCTAACAATTTTTCTAATAATCTGATACCCTTGTTGTTTGTTATCCCAAGTGTATAATTGTCCCTCCATCTTTAAGTCCAAAACCTATATCATATTTAAGAGGTCTGATAACTCATCAATGTGATTCCTCATATTGATATTAATCCCTTCAACTTCACTAGAGTAAAGCATACAATTAAACTTTTCAGTAATTATCCATAGATCCTTTATATTGGTCTTAGGTTATTCCGCATATCAAATCTTTGAAATACTTGATTGAAACCATAGATAATTGAAATTTGGAAAATTACATTTATAATCTTCCTCTTCACTTGAAGATGGATCATTTGTTGTTTAGTTAAGATAGACCGAACTTAAACTTCTCTAAAGTCAACAATAATTATGCCAATATAGTGGTAGTTATGATTAGAAAGGTATTCCTAATTATCCTTCAAAAAATACTGATTAATGCTACTAATCTCCTTTATTCTAGTCTCTAGGAGACCTATTAAAAAAGACATATTCATGAATGAAGTTTGCAACCATTCTTTGTTTATTTGGGCTATTAGGCCCTCTAACATTTCATATTAGTAAGAGACTTCTTCTTCCTTTTGGAGCTTCTCCTTGTCAGTCTCATAAAGTTAAAGCCCAAATATGCTTCTTCCAGAACTTTCCTCAAATTTAAAACCTCCTGAGGTGGAGATTTAGGTCCAACCTCTACTGCATTCCTCTAGGAAGTCCCAGTTGTACATTGGATGATCTAAATGTCACCATTCTCTTCCTTACTTCATGTGGATTGTATTAAGTCCTATGTTTCTTCCCTGTTTAGTATATCATTTATATTCAACTCCACATTATATTTTTGTTTGGAAATATATCCTCTACCTTCTTATCATCCACTTGGATCAGTTCACTAACTTCTCCATTCTTGAAAATCCTCCTTATGAGACCCATGTTTGTTTTGGTTAAATGCTTCCTAGCTTTTAGTTATAGGTGACAATCAATTGTTCCTCAATTAGTATTCCCCTCTCATCCATTCTCATAATGGGTATCATTTTAGGGAGATCTTTGGAAGTCTCTATTAAAACTCATATTATAGCAAAGCTAACTCTTTTCAAAGTATCTGTAGATTCATCCAAGTATAGGAGATTCCTTATAAAACTGTCTAGGTGACTCAAAATCTTGATAGTCCAACACCCAGTATCTCATTTCGTAACCAGTAATGAGGGAATCATAATAAAAAAAATGGGAACAAGAATGAAAAGTTGGAATTGGAATGTGTATTTGGTATGCAAATACTAAAAATAAGATTATGAAAGTTAATAATTATACCCGTGTTTTATATCAAATATTAAGAATAATAATGACAATGTTTACTTATATTTGATTATTATGTGATTGCTTTTGTAAATAAATAATTAAAATATTTATATTATAAATAATTAATAAAAATTTGTATTCAATAAATAAATAATTAAAACTATTTTAATGATTCAATAAGTTATTAGAATAAAATTTAGAAACCATAATGAACTTATTTAATTATATAAAATCATTTAAATTAAATAAAATAATTATTAAATAAATGAAATAAAAGTAATATACAATGTTAAGGAGCAACCATACAAGAAGAGCGAAATGAAACGTAAAGAAAAAGAGAAGAAAAAAAAGAGTTTCAATTGCTCACGTTTATTTGTTATTCCTGATTTCTAATTCCAGGTTATACTCATATTTACCTTGCGAATAAAAATTCAAGATAATTTAAAATTTATCACAGACATGTCAATCCTTATCTTATCAATTACTAACAACTAAACAAGCAAAAATTAAAGAATGTAAGTTGCATATCCATTCTTATGTCTTCATTCCTAGTTACCAAACATACCCTAAGAGCATGTTATGTATGCAGGGCGGTGATACTATTTTTGTACCATACCGGCCAGTATTGGCTAATTTTTAAATACCAGCTGGTGCCGTAAATTTTGAAAAATAGAGGGACTATTTTGCAAAAGCCAATTAACAGCCACCCCTTCCCCTACATGCACCGCATCCTTCTTTTTTCTTAATTCTTTTTTTAAGTAGCTTCTTAGTTCAACATGAAATAATCGATTAAACAACGCCTAAGTTAGGAGAGATGCATCCAAATAGAATTTTCTCACCTTTGGCTCGATTGTTATAAGTAGTCGCATCCATCGAGTTTGAATATCCCAACCCTAATTAGGGAAAAATTAAGCATTGACTTGTAGAAGGGTAAGGGTAACCCTTAGTACAAATAGCTCACATAACTAATTAGCAATCCGATGCTTTAGTCACAAATGTCTATGGATCACTTACCGTTACTATGTCATTCGACGAGTTCTTCTGGTCCATATACATTGTCATCCATGCTTTCCTGTTTGTGTTTTTAAATTTTGATAGGTTGTCATTGTAACATCCTGTTATCCATGTTAAGGCTATAATTGTGATTTATGAGAAAGTACTGAGAAATTAGGAAAAGCATATCATGCTTTAGTTAAATATGAAATGCACATTTTTGCATATGAATATGATTCTACAAGCATTCATTGACATTTTCTAGGTATAATTGATTTATAAATGTGATTAAAATGTGAATTGTGAGTTATTTTCTTTATAAAAAAATTTGGAGACCATTAGCATTATTTCAAAATTTTAGTGAATTTTAGAAATTTTCAAAAAATTTGGAGTATTTTTGGATTAAAAAAAGTAGAAATATGGACCAATTTTTTGTGACATGTAGACTGCTTAATTAGTTGAAAAATGGCAGCATGAGTGAATGACAAATGAACTAGTAATTAGGAGACATGTGGCAACTTAAGGAGGAGATAAATGGCTTACATGCCAAATGACACATATGAAGATAGTTTGGAGACACCTTGCACCTAGTTGATTAAGCTAAGTTGCTGCTGGAAAAATCCACCATCTTCTTCTCCTTTCTCCACCGAAAGTTGTTGCTAACACACATCCCTGAAATTTAGTTTCAACCTTGCCAAATGACTACATCAACTTCATATTTGTAACCTTTACCAGATAGTCTTGTTTTTACCTTTACTTTGTGACAAGCTTGCAAGCTTGGAGGGCTATATTAGCTTGAGGTTTTGAAGTAGAATTTGAGCTTAACAAGTAAGTAGAAATCTGATCTTTAAGGCATGAGATTATGATGATTGAATTAGGAAAGATTGTATAAGATGTTGATGGAAGTATGCTGGAATGTTATGAACTGGAAAACTTTCACGAAACATATTTCGGTAGTCTACTGATAACTTGATCTGTGGATTTCTAAATAAGTTGATTCTTAATTCAGATTAAACTAGAGACATATATCTACAACTTTCTTTAAGAAGTCGAATGTTAATTCTATCTCTAAGCATTTCAAAATCTTTCTATAAGTGGAGTTAGGAATTTTGTTACAGTTTAAAAACAGTCTGAAGTGTTTTGGGTATAACTTTCAGTATACTAAATCCAATTGTACAATTTTGGTGTTATTAGAAACTAGAAACATAGTGAAATAATTGTCTAGAATAAAGTGTTACTAAAATACACCATTTTCCTTGTCATAATGATCATGCAAAGTTATCCCGAAAGGGGGTGTTAGGATGAAAATGCTGAGGTGTGCTGGAATTTGATAATTAGAATGTTTTTACTAAATATGCTTCGGTATTTTGGCTGTATTTTCATCTGTAGATTTACAAATGAAATGATTCTTAATTTAAATTGAACTAGAGGTATTTGGATACAAATGTTAAGAAGAAATTGAATTTTAACTCTGTCCTTAAGGGTCTTGAAATTGCACTTGAAATTGAGTCTTGGCTTAGGCAATAACACTACAAGGGACAGTAATCATGTCTTGAGTTTATCAAAACAATTGAATTGATTTAGGTTGAATCAGAAAATGATGTCTTCACCAAAGTTGTATTTCATTCTCTTAGCTTTCAATTGGTACTAATTTTGTAATTTTTGGATATCTGAGCTGAAAGATATGGGTTGTACAATCAGAGGATATGATTATGTACTAGCCAAAAGTTCAAACATACACAGTTTGTGGTATTGTGAACATAACTCATACAATACTGAATCAAATTGGATGATCTTAGATTCATTAGAAACTTAATACATTGGAGAATAACTTTACAGAAGTAAGTGTTGCCTAATTTTGTCATTTACCCTATCAGATTAATTATGCAAAGTTGACCAAAATCTTATGGGTGGAAAATTTGAAGTGGTCAATTAGGTTATGAAATTGATTTCACATTGTTTTATTTTGGTCCAAATTATAAGGACAAATGATATTAATGAGGGCTTTGATATCTGATCGATTTGATGATGAGAATTATAATAAGATACCCAAAATTGTCATTGAACATGCATTGTGCATACTTTCTATACATAGATTTTCATAAAGGAATACTTATACATTTGTGCAAAGGTGTGATATTTGTAAATGTGTTTTGTATGATATAGAGGAGCTCATTGGATGCTAGTCAGACATTGCTGGACCATCCAGGCAATAGCATATTTGAGCGTACTATGAGTCAACTTAGATGATTTTTCTAGGATTGATTTGATTTGATTTGTTTAAACTTTCAATATTATTGACCTATTGTGATTTGTTTATGAATTCCAGACTAGAAGTCCGAGGAGTTTAATAGTTGGGTATGTACTAGAAGTGCTATAATTTGATGTGCAATTCTGTATGACATGTGAATTCTCAACGAAAGTTGAATGCTAGACTTAAGTCCAATGATTATGAGTTTTTGATTGTACGTCATATATGATATATTCAGTATTTGATGCATTTCATAAAATGCATGCTCAGATAAAGATGTTGTGACCGGAGTTGCCAGTAATGAAAGCGCTTACACGTAGAGCTTTGCTCTGTGATTTCTATTTCTGCACGTAGAGCTATGCTCCGTGATATATATTTCTAACCGAGCCCAATAGGCCAGTATTTATTTCTGTATGTAAAAGGTACTCGGTCACAATAATAATAACAAATGTGGAGTCTCATATGCACATGTATTGATATAAATATGTTCTGATTCACAATGATTACATGAAATGCCATGTGAATGTTAGTATTTGGAAAATACATATTTTGAATAAATATTTGTGAATTATGTAATTTGTGTATATGACCTAGGTGAAATCATCGATGATGGTTCACTCATTGAGTTCGCAAAATTCACAAAAATTGCAACGTGACTTTTTAGGTACGAGACAGGAGACCTAGTTTTTAGATAGGACTAAAAGACCCTTTTGGATTAAGTTATGACTCAAAGGTTTGTCAACTGAAACTAGAAGTGTTGTAGATTTTATTGTGTAGTTTTGCTAGAAGCTGTATAAAGTTTGTAAATATTTGTTTAATGGAAATAGTGTAAGCTTTGTGAATGAATGAAATGTTTAGTTTTAAAAATTTAGCGACTTTTAGGTATGTTAGATGATACCATGTGTAAGTTAGATGATATTTGTTTCGTCCATTTTATTTCTCGTCTCTTAATATCTTCAACATTGTTCCACCCTTTCCTTCTTATCAAACCCCCTCCCTCGCCCATTCCAAAATTAATGTTCTTCACTGATATTATGTACCTCCTATGAAATGAGATATGAAGTTGCACAAATGCACGCACACATGTCTCCATGTATATGCTCGTGTTAGGATATTTAGAGATAGATAGACAGTTCAATTGATTAGCACACTTCTGTCACTTTCTGTTGCATTTTTGTATTGTAACTTTAGATGGTTGAGATCTCCCTCCAGGTGTAAAGAAATGATGTTTCACTTATTGTTTTTCTTTTCTTTGGTAATCTCAAGTCGTACTATCAATTTTTCAACCACCATAATGAGGAAATTTATAGTCACACAAATAATATTTCATTTAAGATCTTCATAATAAGGTCAATTCAATGAACTTATACTCTAATAAACGTTCACATATTTGTTTAAGTATCTCTGTATTTTAATTTATGAGATCAATTACTTTTTTCATTAAAAAACATAATATATGCTAATTTTACTGTTTCATGAATATCCTGTCTTAATAAAATTTACAATTAGGAACAATTTATAAATAATACAAAAGAGTAAATTGAATATCATAGTTATGATATTATCATAATTACAATTGCACAAAGTAATTATAACGATTTTATTTTTAATATTAAAATATGAAATGTAATTAACAAAATATATAAAAATAAAGAAGACTTTTATTAATTAAAATATTAATATCATATATAAAATTACAACCAAACTTATATAAACTAACCAAAAATAGAGGAATTGAAACAAAATATGAAATCCAACAAGATAGAGAAGTGTGCTTCAGAAGAATGTAAGACGACAAGCAGCAAAAGCCAGTCCAAGAAAGAATGCTTGAGAAGAGCCTGTAATGCCTGAAGCCTCATTACCGAGGTTATCTCCTTGTGCTACGTTTGGAGCCAATTCTGCAGATGTTTACATTACAAATACATTCCACTTTAATAACACAATTTCAATCCATTATCATTAACATTACTTAATGATTGAATTAAAACAAAATCTTATTGACTTAATTGGAATAAATCTCTAACGACCTGGTAATTACCTGGTGTTGTAGCCAATTCACTTGATGTTGGAGCAGCTATTGGGTGTCCTACAGCTACCAAACATGATGAAGACGTAGCTATTAGACTGCTATTTCATCTATTTTTGTTGCTATATAGAGCTTAATTGTAAGTAGAATCTAATTGAATGATACCTGAGCACGAGCTCGCAGGAGGAGTAGAGACACGACAAGCAGAAGGAAGCTTGAGAGCTCTATTGAGATCAAGCTTGACGCCTAAACTCTTGAGACCGTCGCCGAGTAGCACACACAAGCACGCGACGTTGCTATCCACCAACCCCGCAAGCTCAGGACAACATTTCTTGTCCGGTACCGTCAAATTACTTCCTTCCTCAACATACGTTAAGCAGTCTGACAAGTTCAGCAACTGTGTAAAGCAGTCATTTGCAGCAGGTCCCGGAGCCGATGGACCTAACCCCGACGGCCCCATGTAGGAGTAGGGTGCGGGTGCTGAGACATGAGCTGCCACTAAGCCGACCAAAATGGACGCTACAACGGTGGTCAGGAGCAGCCTTGGTGTGTACATTTTGGTTAGATAGCAGAATTTGACGGGTTGAGTCGTTTAAATATGAGAAAGAGTGTGGGAAAGCAAAAATTGGAAGAGAATGGTTATAATTGACGGACTTGGATCATTAATTGGTCAATGAACGTAATTGACGGACTTATTTTCTATTTTTGAAAACAAACAAAGAAAACTTCATTATGAAGCACGATCATCACCAAAGACTGAAGAAATACAAGCAGGGAAAGATAAATTCTAATAAACAAGACCTGATATAAAGTTAGCATTTCTTGCAAGAGAATGAGCTGCATAGTTCGCAGATCTTTTACAAAAATTAAAATGAATATCATTTATGAAGTTACAAAGAAATAAACAATCACTAATAATCAAATCAACTTCAGATCGATTGCGAAAGGTTGAAAGAATATCCTGAATAATCAGTTGCGAATCTGATTCAATAATAACAGTGTAAATTTTGCTTTTTAACCCAACTTAAAACTTCACAAATTCCCATAACTTCTGCAATAGAAGGATCCAAAGCCCCAGGATAAATATTACTACCAGTAGCTATACAATCTCCATTGCTATTTCGAACAACAAAATCAGTACCAGTCTTTCTCAAATCTTAGAAGATAGCAATATCGGTGTTGATTTTAAAGAAACCAACAAGTGGTTTTTGCCAAGTAATATGAGCACTATAAGCTTGGTTAAAAGTTGCATTTTCTCGTCTCCTAGCTAAAGTCCAACTTGTCAAACATCTAACGGGCAAGAAAAAGAATAACATGAGTTGAATTTTGAATACCATGTCATACTAGATCATTCCTGTTCTTCCAAAGAGCCTAACAAATCGAGATAGCCAAACAAATATCATCAATAGTATAATTATTTGCAACAAAAGAAAACCAAGAAGGTAGCTCAACAGATGTGGAATGAAATAAACCCAGCTGAGAATTTGACCAAACTGCCTTAACATAAGAACACTCAAATAAAACATGAGAAACAGATTCATTCTCAATGCCACAAATAGGACACAAAGGCACAATATCAACACCTTTATGAATAAGAAGATCACGAACCGGTAAGCAAGCATTTAATGAATGCCAAAACAAAATTTTCATCTTAGCAGGAATGTTCAAAGTCCAAAATTTCTTCCAAAGAGGAGAGGGAAGAACCTGATTCAAGACTCGAGGGATTGCATGAATAAAACGGTAAGGGTTTCTAACAGAATAACTCCCAGTTCTATCATAGACCCAAAGTCAATCATCAAAACTGCGTTGTAAGCTCAAAGGAATTTGGAGAATTAGATATCGATCTCGCTCATTAAAAAAAAGCAGAGATTAAATGCAAATTCCATTGTTTAAGGTCGTGAAGGATCAAATCAGAAACTCGAAGATTTATCCAAGAATCATCAAGATTCGAAGTGATATTGGGATTCTCCTTCTCCGGCAACCAAGGGTCAGAACAAACTCTAATAATGCTGCCACTTCCAACACGCTTCCTGCATCCTTCTTTAATAAAATCAATACTTGAGAAAATAATGCTCCAAGTAAAACTAGGATTAGTACCCCTTTTAGCATCCCACACAGTGCTTCGAGGATAGTAGCGAGCCTTAAGGACTCTTGCAACCAACGAGTAATTATCAGAAAGCAACCTCCAACATTGTTTCCCAAGCAAAGCCATATTAAAATCATGAAATGTCCTGAAACCCATGCCTCCTAAGTGTTTCTGCTAGCACATCTTATCTCATGCCATCTAAGGAATTCCTTGTTTTTGTCTTAAATTCATACCCCACCAAAAGAAATTAAGCATTTTCTCGATATTTTTATAAACACCCATCGGCAATCGAAAAACATTCATAGCATAATTAGGAAAAGACTGAGCAACTGATTTCAGTAAAACTTCTTTTCCAGCTCGAGAAAAAAAAAGTCCTATTCCATCCTTGCATCCGCTTCCACAGCTTCTTCTCAACAAAAGAGAAAATTTCCTTCTTGTGTCTTCCAATAAAAGAAGGTAAAGCCAAGTAAGAAGCTTCCATAGATCCAAAATCAACAGAAAGACGTGAAGAAATATCATTCCTTTGATGGTTCGAAGTATTGGAGCTGAATCTAGTAGAAGATTTATTAAAATTCACAAGCTGACCTGAATCCAATCCATAAATGTGCAAGATATCCTTGATAGCTTGAGCCTCTAGAAGGTTAGCAGAAAAGAAAATATAGCTATCATCGGCAAAGAAATGATGTGAAACTGGAGGTGCACCTACAGCAACCTTACATCCATGAATGGTTCTGCTGACTTCATATGATCTGATCATAGAAGACAGACCCCCCCCACATAAAATAAACAGATAAGGCGAGAGAGGATCTCCCTGTCTCAATCCTCGTTCAGGATAAATAGGCCCTAACAACTTATCTTAACAATTCACGTAATAATGAACAGAACAAACACATAATTTGACTAATCGAAACCATTACAAATTGAATCCCAATCGGATTAACACCTCTTCCAACTAATGTCACTCAATTCTGTCATACGCCTTACATATATCGAGTTTAAAAGCAACTTTACCTTCAACTCCCTGAGTTTTCCTTTTAAAGAAATGATTAATCTTGTAAGCCATAAGAAAGTTATCAGATATGAGTCTGTTTGGAACAAAAGCACTATGATTTTCTGAGATCAAATCAAGGATGACCTTCTTCAATCTATTTGCAATCATCTTTGCTATTACTTTATACAGGATATTGCATAAAGCTATTGGCCTCAAATCAGACATGGTCTCAATTGAACTCTTCTTTGGGATTAAAACGATTGATGTCTTGTTCATATCTTCAATGTTGGCCCCCAAATTTTTTTTTATGGAATAAGCATGATTTCAAATTTACTTTTGAGGTTTTGATTGATTAATTGTTTTTAGTTAGAGTTTAATTAGAATGTAAATGGTTGGAGGATTTTATTGTTTAGATTGATGGAATTAGAAGTTATTAAATGGAGAAATTAAGATTAAGTTAGAGTATTGTATGGTGTTAGTTAAATTGAAGGAATAAGATTGTATAAGGACAATTTGGGAAGATCACTTAAGGTTAAAAGGTATA
>JAOSBK010000177.1:14904-42163 GCA_027568895.1 Erythroxylum shatona
GAGATCTTTGTACTAAGTTAGTGACTATTTTGGATAGCTTATTAAGCATATCAACATTGAGCATCATTATGTATTTTGTTTTAGCCTTGGTATGTATGATGTTGTGTAAGTAAAGTTTGTTCGAACTCATGGGTTTTGTAATGGTATGAAGAATTGAAGTCTCTTTTGTGTATGAGTATGCTTAGCTTGATGTTGGATGTGAATGTATGTGTTTGTTTTGAAGGGTTGAATGTTGGATGTCGGATTTCTGATTTTGGGCTTTTTGCGGCGGCGAAGCCAGTGGTCGCCGTGGCAACCTTCCATTGGTTCACCGCGACGAACCGATATGTCGTCGCGGTGAGCACCCCCTTTATGCGACTTCGCTGCGGCGAGGAATGGCTTACGCCGCGGCGAACTCCTCTTTGCTGCCACGCTAGAATTTGTTTTAATTGAAATCCTTCTCTTACGACTATCCCGACGGATTACCTCGGGTTCAGCCTTGGGGGTCGGGACTCGGGCTCAACGTTCTTCGGTATCCAGAAATCGATTGTTGGACTCCGGAAACAGGGTCTAGCAAGTCTAAACTCTTTTGGATATAACTTTCAGTAGAATGATTCAAAATGTATGATTCTAATGTTATTAAAAATTGGAAACATAGTAGAATAATTGTTTACAAGAAAGTGTTACTAAAATACACCATTTTCTTTGTCATAATGGTCATGCAAAGTTATCCCGAAAGGGGGTGTTAGGATGAAAATGATGAGATGTGTTGGAATTTGATAACTGGAATGTTTTTACTGAACATGCTTTGGTATTTTAACTATATTTTGATCTGTAGATTTACAAATGAAATTATTCTTAATTTAAATTGAACTAGAGACATTTTTCTACAAATGTTAAGAAGAAATTGAATTTGAATTCTGTTCTTAAGGGTCTTGAAATTGAGCTTGAAAGTAAGTATTGGCTTAGGTAGTAGCACTACTAGGGACAGAAATCAGGTCCTGTTGTTATTGAATAAACTATATTGATATAGGTCGAATTAGACAAATTTGTCTTCACAAACGTTATAGGTTATTCTCTTAGCTTTTGGTTGGTATAAAGTTTGTAATTTTTGGATATTGGAGTTGAGAGATATTAGGTGTACAAATTGAATACATGATCATGCATTAACCAAAATTTCAAATGTACACAGTCTGTGGTATTTTGAGTATAACTTATAGAATAATGAACCAAATTGAATGATTATGGTATCATTAGAAACTTAAAATATTGGAGAAGAACTTTCCAGAAGGAAGTGTTGCCTAATTTTTGTCGTTTACCTTCTCAGAATAATTATGTAAGGTTGACCCGAAAGCATATTATGAGAAAACAATCTGAAATGATCAATTGGGTTATGAAATTAGTTTCACATTGTTTTATTATAATCCAAATCCTAAGATATGGTGACAAAATCTCGATAAGATATCCAGAATTGTCATTAAAGATGCATTGTGCATACTGTCTATACATTGATGTGCATAAAGAAATACTTACACATTTGTGCAAAATTATGATATATGAAAATGTGTTTTGTATGATATAGAGGAGAACATTGGACGCCAATCAGACATTGACGGACCATCTAGGCAATAGCATATTGGAGTGTACTGTGAGTAACCTAAGATGGTCTTACCTTGATTTATTTTGTTTATTACTGAATTGAATTTGATATTGATGAATGCGTACTGAATTGTGTACTGAATTCCGGACAATAATTGTCCGATGCGTTCGATGCATGTTAATATCATTGGAAGTGCTACTTGTATATGAATGAGAATGACTAATTGAATTTGATATGTACTGATTGTGTTCTGAATTCCAGACATGAATTGTTCGAGGAGTTTAATATTTGGGTATGTATTGGAAGTGTTATAAATTATTGTGAAACTCTGTATGATATTTGAATTCTCAATGAAAGTTGAATGCCAGCATTAAGTCTGACGATTAAGAGATTTTGATTACGCATCATTTGTGATTGTTATACATGGTAAGTTTTGTAATTTATGCATTTCAACAAATGCATTTTCAGATAAAGGCGTTGTGACCAGAGTAGCCAGTTTAATAGAGCTTTGAGCTCGGTTTTCTGCACGTAAAGCTTTGCTTCGTGATTTTGTCTGCATATAAAGCTTTGCTCTGTGATATATGTTTCTAACTGAGCCTAATGGGCCAGTATTTGTATCCGTTTGTGAAAGGCACTCGGTCACAACAATAATAACGAATGTAGAGTCTCATATGAATTTTCATTGATATATATATACATACATATATATATATGTTCTGATTCACAATGATATCATGATATGCCATGGTAATGTGTGTATTTGGATTATACAAGATCTGAATGATTATATGTGGATTATGTGATCTTGTGTGATTGACCTAGGTGATATCAGCAATGATGGTTCACTCATTGAATTCGCCAAACTCATAAAAATTGCAACATGACTTTAAAGTACGAGACAAGAGACATAGTTCCTTATATTGGACTAAAAGAACCTTTTGGATTAAGTTATGGCTCAGAAGTCTGTCAGCTGACATCAGAAGAGTTGTAACTTATGTTTTGTAGTCTTCCTAGAACTTATATAAGGTTTTGCAAATATTTGTTAATGGATACAATGTAAGCTTTTGTTCAATGAATGCAGTTTGAGTTTTTTGACAATGAATGCAAGGAATGGCTTTAATTTGATGACTTTTAAATTATGCTAGATGATGCCATATTAAGTTGGATTTATGTTTGCTCTAACATGCCATTATAATAGGATATGTACTTGAATGCCCTTGGGTATTTGGGTATATACTCTATGATTGTGGGATGTTGTAATCGTCCAATATTAATGTAGTTATATTTTTATTACTGATATTAGATAATACTTAAAGATAAATTATTTTTAATTAACAAAATTTATTTAATCTCTTATATAATATTTATTAACAAAATTTTAATAAAATTATATTATTTTAACAAATTAAATAATTTAAAAATCAAAATTTTGTTTATAAATTAATATTTATTTGAAATATATTTTAATTATTAAATCAAATTTTATTTTAATATTTTAAATTTAATTATATTTACTAATAATTATTAAAATTTAATTACATATAATTTAATTATAAAAATTAAGTTATTAATACTTGTTATTGATAATTTAATTTAAATTTATTAAATATATAGTGTTGAATTAAGTTATTCTAATTTTTGTTAAATATTAAAATTAAATAGTGTATATTTAAATGATAGTAAATCATATTATTAAAAACAGTAAACAAAAATCATTTTTTACTATTTTCATAATTTTTGAAAACGAAAGAAACCAAAACTATAAATAGAAATTAAAAATCCAAACATATATATTTTTCTACTAAATTTGAAAACAAAAATATAAAATTAAAAATAAAAATAAAAACAAACACTCCATCTATTTGCTTGCTTTATCATTGCGCTGTTGTTTTGTCTCACCTAGACGAGCATGCTTATTCTTCTAAAGTTGTACTATTCTTTACGTTTATCACTTTTATTTAATACATTCATTTTTTAATTCTAAAATTTATCATAATTTTTATTTTTATTTTTAAAATAAAATAAAAATTTTATTACTAATAATAATGATACATTAAATAAATGTTAAAATAAATTATTTTTAATTAAATTATTTTTAATTTTTATATAATATTTATTAATAAAAGTTATTTTATTTTAAAATAAATAATTTAAAAATTATTATTTATAAACTAAGTTTATTTTAAATATATTGTAATTATTTATATATTTATATATTTTTAATTTTAATTATATGTATTAATAATTCTTAAATTAATTTTATAAATTAGGCAAAATTTTCAATTAAATAATTTACTTATAATTTTTATTAACAATTAATATTGATTAATTAAATATAATATTACATTAAATTATTTAAATTCTTATTAGTAATTAATATATCAAATAATTAAATAATATATTTAATTGATAGTAAATTAAATAATATATTTTTGCTTCAAGTTTTACTTTTAGTTGGTTTCTCTCTCATCACAAATTTTTGTTATTAATTGTAGTATTTAGAGAGTTGTAATTATTATTTATTATATGATAAATTTGTAATATTTTAAATATTAAATATTTTTCTTAATTTTATATTTGTATGAAGATTAAATAATTTTTCATATTAACTGTTGTTATTATTTATAAGTGAAATATGTGAAAATTATTGTTAATGAAAATAAATAAATTGTTGTTTTAAAATTTTATTATTATAATTTTTAGAGACATTGTTGATATAAAATTACAAAGTATGCAATACAATATATTAATAGATTATATTGTAATTTTTAAAAAATTCAAAAATTATTTCATAAAATAATTTAACATTAAATCTGATATGATATTCATAATATTATTTTAGGCCATATAAGAATCTTCTTTGCCTTAGATCTTCAATCTTAATCTAGGGCTTCCATCCTAGAAAAAGTAGTTTGTAATTGTAATGCTAAGCCCCCATTTATAAGATTCTTTTTGGAGACTTAAATATGAATAAAAATATACTATTATAGTTCAACAAGGGACATTTGGTTTCACACGAGATAAAGATAATAGAAATTAAAATAAATATATTAACATTATAATTAATTAGAATTTATTAATACTTGATATAAAAATTTAACAAATTTTTATTTTTAATAAAACAATATAAATATAATTAATTAGAATATATTAAAATTTGATTTAAAACAAAAATTTAAAAGGTTTTTATTTTCCCTTTTTAGCAAAACAATATAATTAATTAAATATCATTAATTATAATATATTAAATTAAATATAATTAATTAGAATATATTAAAATTTAATGTAAAACAAAATTTTAATTAATTTTTATTTTTAGAGAAATAATATAATTAATTAAAATATAATAGAATTAATCAGAATATATTAAAATTTGATATAAAAATTAACTAATTTTTTCCTTTTTAATAAAACAATATAATTAATTAGAATATATTAAAATTTGATGTAAAACAAAATTTTCATAATTTTTATTTTTTCTTTTTAGTAAAACAATATAATTAATTAGAATATATTAAAATTTAATGTAAAACAAAAAGTTAATAAATTTTTGTTTCTCAATATTTTTAACAAACTAACCACTATTAATAACAATGGTAATCATTCATTCGTCCTAGCCAACTATTATAATTATAATGATTATAATTATTCTCATTTCTCACTATATACCTTGCTATAAAAGGAAAAAAATTTTGTTAAATTTTTATATCAAAATTTAATGTATTCTAATTAATTATTTTTAATTTTTAATATATTCTAATTAATGATATTTAATTAATTATATTATTTTGCTAAAATTTTTATCAAAGCTTAATATATTCTAATTAATTTTATTTAATTAATTTTAACTAATTATATTTAGAATATATTAGATATATTTTAGTTAAATATATTTAATTAATTATATTATTGACTAAAAAAGAAAGAAATAATTTTTATTAAGAAAGGAATAAAATTATATTTATTATATTTTAGTTAATTATATTACTTTAGTAAAAAGAAAGAAATAATTTTTATTTCTCACTTATAAAGTTATCCTAAAATTTAAATATCAAAATATGGTTCGTCCAATAATAACATATAACAATCCGCTTTTCTTGCTCATAAGTGTTGATGTGAACAAGCACCGCCTACAATTCTTGGAGTCCTGAATTTGTCCCCTGCCCTGGAGTTCATGACTTTGAGAGGGCCTCTTGTCCATGAAGGATCCAACGAGAGTTACCTCCCACATCCTCATTCCTTCTTTAAGTATATCCAGATCTGACGATACAATAGTTTTACCTTCTATTGTTGGTGGGCAGAATTGGATCTTCAAATCTGAGGAATCGTTCAATTCAACTTTGCATTTAGACCACAGTGATGGAATCAATTCCGAGGGCCAAAACGACTTCATTTGTGAAACGGACTCACACGACGGAGCTAGGGTGCATAGCTTGCGAGGAGCTGAGCGACGTCGGCGCCGGAAAAGAGGGGTGGCTGGTGGAGAACCCCAACCTCCACTGCGCACTCGGTGGCCACTCCATCGCAATCGCCAACGGCTCTGTCATTTTAATCACCGGTTGGGACGACGGCCCACGGTTCAGGATCCGACCCGAGCTGTCACCGATCCAGTCTGAGTTCATCACTGCCTTGGAATGGCTTGTTTACGACGAGATTCGAGTGATTGCTGTAGGGACCTCTTCGGGGTATTTGCTGGTTTATTCATTGGATGGGCATTTGGTCCATAGACAGGTTTGTTTTTGAGTATTCAAGCTTCTTTTGGTTAAATTTGTAAAAGTCTGGATTTTAAAGATGTGATATTTTGTTGTTGCTTTGAAGATGGTATATCCTGGGAAAATTTTGAAATTAAGAGTTCGAGGAACTAAGAAAGATTTGACCCATGATTCTTACTCAAATGAGGTCTCAGTCGTTTTCTCTGGTGTAATTGCTCGCTTTGATGGCTCTGATATTCAGGTGCATATTTACGTAAAAGGTTGTTTTGAACTTCTGTTAACGAATTAGTGCTTTGGTTTAAGACTGGGTTTTGCTTTTCTTTGGTGATTAATGTGTTATCCTTAGAATCTGCTGCAAGAATGGTTCCAAAATTCTCATGCACCATTCTGGGATGAAAAGGAAATGAACTCAGAAGATTCGGGAAGCTTTTTCAAAAGATTGCAGTGCCAAATGTGGAAT
The DNA here is from genome assembly GCA_027568895.1 of Erythroxylum shatona. Lineage (NCBI taxonomy): Eukaryota > Viridiplantae > Streptophyta > Magnoliopsida > Malpighiales > Erythroxylaceae > Erythroxylum > Erythroxylum shatona. Next base: position 21,656 of record JAOSBK010000177.1, read on the forward strand.
ATTGGCAAGTACGGGTTGTGTGCAGATGCTGCAATTACTGATATTATGCCACCTCCGTTGATGGAAGTTCAGGTAATCACATTTGATCCTTAAGCTTGTAAGCGAATGCTTTCTTTAAGGGCCTTTGCAGTGTAGAGTAGCAAACATAGTGCACACTTTCGGGTGCTTGAGTTCAGCTATTTTATTGTTGGGCAGTCAAGCCAACGTTATTATTGTGCTGTGACAATTGGAGAGAATGCTGTAATTTCTGCTTTCAGGTTTGTTTTTTGGTGCTTTGCCATGCAGTACTTTGTTCAACATATCTGAAAATCATTTTGTAAAAATGAATACTTTTGACTTTAACACCATTACATGTTATTTTGTTTTACGGCATTTACTAAAATCTTTTTGAATCTTTTAAAGACTTTCAGAAGACAGAAATAGGTCTTTAGTGGGAGCTATTCTTTCAAAAGTGGTACCAGCAACATTTTCAACAATAGCTTCCTTCTCTAAAATGATATGGAGAAGCGAACCAACATTTACCAAAAGGTCAGAAGTGAAGCCTCAGTCATTTGCTAAAGGTAAGTTTCTTGGTTATATTTTGTTTTGTAATTCATAGAGATTTATGTGTCAAAAGTACTTAGCAAAAGTATGCTTCCATTATGATTTAAACCTATTTACTGTTATATTTCAGCTTGATAGGTTCTCATATGCCCCATCATAGTCATGCTTGTTTTCTATTGGCTAGAGTTGTATGCTGTTAGTCAGTTTACATCTCACTTGTGTGTATAAAATGAACAAACAAGATTGAAAGTGTTGTCATTCACAATTTTTGCCATTTACAGTTGTTAAAGATCTTAAAGATTTAAAATTATTGTTATGTATAATTATATATAATATTGTAACTCAAATATCCTTTGGTAAAATAATTTAGTTACTCTATTAAGAAATATTAGTATTAGCTTGTATTTTTCCTGCTATTGTCAATAGATTGGTTAAAATTAGTCAATAGCATATTTTAGTATCTTTGTATTTGTGGGTTTAAGCCTCATAATAAAACCATGCAAATCTTGTATTCTTCTTTCTCTCTACGCTTTCTCATTTAGTCTATTTTCACATGGTGTTAGAGTCTAAAGCCATATTTCTGAAAACCATAAGCATCATCTTTAGAATCTGTTTTCTATGTTAAAGAAAATTGCTGCATCATTACTCTCCATCTCCACTGACATTGAGCATGTTCTACTTGTCAAATTGCTTCTTTTTCTTTCTTTTAGTTATTGACTTAGTCACTACTTTCTCCATAATTCCCTTCTCAACCATTGACTACTTCTTCATACTCTTCTCCTTTAGCTCTTTTACTAGCATCACCCCTCATATGTCTTGTTTTAACCTTCTTTCTCTACACAATAGACTCTAAAAAGACCTTGACATTGATGTTACCCCAGATAGATATCATCATCATTGTTGAGCAATATGCATCACCATATTGCCCTAGGTCTAAGTAGTATCATTGAAATACTCTAATCGCTAGCACCTCCTCACTGACCAATTCGCTCTTTCAACATTAAATTGGCATTGCCTCGATATTCAAAGCATTTTGTGTTTAATAGCTATTAGGTAGGAAAATTATAAAATTGTTTATCTATTTCAAAAGGGCTCCTTACATCATCATTTGAAATATCCATGTCATCATCATCATTATCACACCCAGTTTGAAGTTTTGCAATAAAGCGGGGCTATTTTCGATAGACCCATATGCAGATGTGACAATAAAAGAGTGATGCAGGTTAAAGAATAAATAAGTAAATTGTCACGCTAAATCATTATGTAAATAAAATCACAATAAATACATAACTAAATAAAAAATGAAATATAACTCGTCCTTCAAAAATATTTTGAAACTAAAATATAATGAAATGTATCACCTCTTTATCTTTAGAAAAACACTAATACCCAAATGAAAAGAGAGTAATAAAGCATCAAAGAACAAGATTTTGAATAATACAAAACACGGAAACCCAAAAAAAAAGAACATGTAGAAACCAAAATGTCTGAAACCATAAGATCATTAAGCATATAAATTCAATCTTGATATAAACACAACAATATCAAATGCAAAGAGATCAACATAATAAAACTTAGAAAGCATTAAACACTAAATCAAACAAAGAAGCTAATATCAACAGCAAAAATAAATAAATAAATAAAGAACAGAAATTTCAGAAAACCTAACAAAGTCCAGAAAATACCAAAGCGGAAGAGACTGATTAATCAAAAACTATAGCCAAAACGAGGAGGCTGCGGAGAAGGAAGAGAGAGTGGGAGCGCCAAGAAAGAGGGAGAGCAACACAGAGATGCTTACGTGTTGAATACTAATATTAATATCAAAACAATAAAAACTGCAACCAGCCGTCACTTTGCGATCTGCCATTTTATAATCAACGACCAGAAAGAAAGTTTCCTTTTGTTTTCGCCAAAGAAGAAAAGAAAAACTAACCTGTTTGTTGTAGATATTGAAAAGGTACTAGAGCCAAACAACAATCCAAGCATCGAAGTCCTTCCAAAGCTCGTTGTGAAAAACTAACCTCTGTGTGACCCGTATCTATTTTCATTATAAGTAGCAAAACATGAAAAACCAACGCCTTACCCACATCTTTACCTAAAACCTTAGCATAATACGTTTTCTGTCCCTACTAGTATACATGTTCAGATGTCCACCCATGTTCTCGACCCCATCATTTAGCTCTCTTGCAGATCTCGTCTCAGTGTTGCTTCGTCATAAGATTTAAAGACCCCAAGAATATACACCAAATTCTAAAACCCAAAAACGACTAGAAACACAAGTATAAAGAATGCACTTTGGATTGTTTAGAGGAGTTTGGAGGAGAGGGGTCAGGGGACAAGGGAAAGGCAAGATGGGTTACACACACACACACACACTTCTTGGATGTTAAAGCAGAATCCAAAACAGACAACTACCATACTTTCATCACCATAAAAAACACAGACAAGAAGCTCGCAAAAACCTTATGAATCTTCAAAGACAACCTCAAATCCTCCGGAAGCACCTAGGTAAGAGAGCAACAACAACAACAACCAACACAACCGATATTTTCTACCTGCTTTTGATAGTAAAGTAAAGCAATTAATAAAAGACAGATAACAAGTAGTGCTTCCCAATTAATATTCTCCTAAGATTCACACTTGATCACACCCCAAAATTTTATTATTAGCAAATAAACTCTTAGATTTGACTTAACATAGGCTTCTTTTTTTTTCTTTCCCTTTTTTGTGAACTTGAGACCCATCATCCTGTGAAATGAGCAGTGCAAGGTCTCCACAACTTGAAAATCAATGGAGGAAGATACCCATCCAAGATTTAACCAAAACCTCGTATCAAGAATCTATTCGTTCCCTAGATCTACTTCTGTTATCAATCCCGCATGATCAGTAAAAGAAGATAAATAGACAACAACCCGTAAACAATAGTTGGGAACAAGTAGCTAAATTAAGCACGAACTTATGCAAATCAAAGAAGAAGCGAGATGAGATCTGGGCAGATCTAAGAGATAAGAATAGAGGGAACCTAGCCGCCGTTGAACATCGAAATGGAGCACACTCATCTTAAAAGCCAAGGCTGAAGCAGATATACCGACGATCCCTAAAACCAAACCTCTACATCTCCTCATGCCTCTACATAAGGGTTGCAGCGAAGGATATTTTAACTTAATTGATTCATTATTAGTATTATGAGTATCCAATAAAAAAATATTACTTTAATGTCTTATATGTTGCCCTAATAGGTCCTATAGAGGTTAAAAGACTCTTCCAGTGGACAATTACTTCAATCTTCAACGATGCTTTACAATCAATCTCTTCATACGATTAATTTTTATTGGGTCAAATTGTACATCAAATGCTTTGATTTTGTCAAATCAATTGGATCTACATGTTGCTCTTAAGTATTCCCTGTTTAATTTGTTCTTTGCTTTTGCTTGAAAGTGAATATTAGATTAAGTTGTAATTCACTTGCAATTAGTCTTGAACTTTGGCACGTTCTTAAGGAATTAATTACGAGTAAAACATTAGTAACATGATATTTTGTTACCAAAACAAAGGGTATAAATCACGTTGGTTTGACATTATATTTAAATCGTTTTAGGGATTCTGTTTAAGAATATTAGTATCAACCTGTATTGGACTGCTATTATGAGATCAATTTAATCAATAACACCTCCGAGTATCTGTGATCTTTGTATTTGTAGCTATAATCTTTGTATCTTTGGCTATAATCCTTGTAGTTAAACTAGTTAATCTTGTATCCCTTTTTCTCTTTTCTCTTTGTCATTTATTCTCTTCACAACAATATTTATGATTGTTTCTTCTTTGGGTTTACAACCTTTGCACTTAGTACTGTAGGTTTTTTTCCTCTTGATTTAAAGTTTTCCTTTTCATTTGCTCATTCTTGCTTTGCACCTAGCTCACGTGTGCGTGTGTTCGCTGGAGTGGATTTATGCATGTGAAGAGGTAGAAACCTAGAGGAATATTTAACTAAATATGGAATTTGTTTCGCTATCTAATAAACCCGTAGTCAACGGGAGAAATTGTCACAAGCTTACTATTAAGCTGGTTTGTGTTGTATATGTAAACATGTTCAAATAAATGCTATCCAAAACTTTTTTCTTTTAGAGAAATTTTTAGTGATTTCCTAAAACTATAATTTGTGGCAGCTTCTCCATTAACATGTTTGATGGATCATCCAAGAAAAGGCGAAAAGCTAACATTATCACCTAGTGGAACATTAGCTGCAATAACTGATTCACTTGGTCGTATATTGCTCTTGGACACTCAGGCTCTTGTGGTGGTGCGACTTTGGAAGGTTAGATTATGCTATTTATGTGTTTAATCAATTTCCAGTGCAATTATCTTGTCTCCATCGTTAGATTTTCTTGTTAGGGATATCGGGATGCTAACTGTCTATTCACGGAGATGCTAGTTAATAAGGATAGTGCACGTGCAAGTTCCTCGAATTATGAACTAACAAAAGGTGATTATTGCCTGTGCCTTGCTATTCATGCACCTCGGAAAGGAATAATTGAGGTAGCTCTCTTTATAGCTTTCTTGCCTTTTATTGCTTCATTTTGTCTTCATGGATCATAAGAATTATGTTATACTTTAACAATTTACTCTTACAACTATGGTTTCTCCATAAAATATGAATGTATTTGAATTACATTAGATATTCTTGGATGCCAAAAGCATTCTCACTTCCTTCCTGTCAATATTGGTTTGAATCAAATGCATCGAAAATTTGTTAACAAGTAGATGAAATGAATATATAAAATGCTAGGAACTAAGCTGAAAATCTAGAAAGAGATCATTTGCAATGAGTATTAATTGTTAAACATTCAGTTACTATTTACAATGAGTATTAGTTGTTAAACATTCAATTACTTTTATTGCTTCATGTGGATAACTTGGCAATTGAGAGGTCCAAGTTATAAGTCTCTGTCGGCAAATTCAATCCAAATTATAATGATGCCAATAACAATGCAGAACAAGTACACATTATCTAATTCAAAACGATTTTCTGTTCTGATCCAATGTTTTGTTTGGTCAATTAAGTACCTCCAATCGATCATTCAACTATTGCTTTATTGAAACTCAAAGTTGAGTGGATCTTTCTATTAGTTACTGTGTGAAAAGATTATGTCCATAAAATCTAGTACTAATTATGTCCATAAAATTAAGATAAAGTATCCCAATGGTATCTAACAAATCTGTACAAATATAGTTCCTATTTTATACTAAGGTTAGTGTGTATAGAGGTAACATATGTTTATGAGTCAGATATGGAAAAAAAAATTCCTCCTCAAATTTTGTCATAGTTATTAGAGCTATAGGGTTTTCCAGAACTAAAACCTTTTGTTGTCTAGCCATTCTTTTCCTTGCACTCTACTTTTTGATATCAAAACAGATTATCTTTGCCAGCCTTCATGTTGGTTATTTGTACTTCCTGTGAAAGGCCTTAATTGCTTAAAAAAAGTTTTTTAGTCCTTGGAGATGTCAGAAGTTGTAGAGAAGACAACTATACTCAACAACCTAGTGAACTCCAAAATATACATGTTGCATATAGTTTAGATGGGAAAAATTACATAAGTGGTCCCAATTTGCTTGTACAGTGCTAAAAGAAAAAGGGAGGATTAGTAATATGATAGGTATTGGACCTAAGCCATAAGATCCTTGGTTTGAAGCATGAAATCGAGAAGACTCCATGATTATGGCATGGTTATGGAATTCTATGATTCCTAAAATTAGAGACACAGACATGTTTTTGACTACTGCCAAGGATATTTGGGATGCAATTCAACAAACCTTTTCTAAAGCTAGGGAGAAGTTAAAGTGAAGACAATTGCTGTAAAACAAGGAAACCAAACAGTCACTATGCCAACCAATGTAAATCCTTATGGCAAGAATTTGATCTCTGCAAAGTGGTAAAAACAAACTGTCCTAAACATGCAGTTGTTGTGAAAGACTTCATTGAGCAATGTAGGGTCTATGATTTTCTTGTAGGACTCAATCCTGAATTTGATCAAGGATCTAGATGCTTGGCAAACCAGAGATACCATGTTTTAATGAGGTTGTGGCGCTAATTCAAACTTAGGAAAGTAAAAGAACACTCATGCTTGAATCACAGGTTAGGAACAACTCAACCATGGTGGCTAGTGACAACAATAAATCAGCCACAAACATGGAAAGAGCATCCTATTTTGAGATTGGAAAAACTAGTCAACCGAACACATGATTATTTGTGGTGCACTTATTGCAAGAAGGCACACCATATGCAGGAAAAGTGTTGGCAACTTGTTACCTTCAAGTAAAGAATGGGAACAGAAAGGATAGCAGTCAAGGAGCAAAGCCTAAGTCCAGGTTGTTGCAGCACAAAACAGTGAATTAGCACTATAAGAGCCAAGTAGACATAGCCATAAGAGGTTGAGATGGTGAGATAACTTATTAGCAACCCTAAACACTCATTAGTTACTTGTTCTTTGGCATATTCAAGTGAGTTTTCATTCTCTATTGGAAATGTCTCATGTACAACCTCTACTAACTCTTAGGCCATGGACTCCAGAGCTACTTGCCATATGATTCATTCACTAAACATTTTTCCACCTATTTCCATGTCCTAGCAGTAGAAAAATAACTATAGCTTATGACTCTTTAACAACTGTAGCAGGTGCGGGAGATGTTAAAATAAGTCCTTCACTAACCCTAAGAAATGTTCATGTCCCTAAATTATCCACAAACGTTATCTTTATACAAAAACTAAATATTTTTGTTTCAATGTAGTTTTCATCAAAGTTATTGTGTATTTTGGGACAAGGATTTGGGAAAAATGATTGGACGTGCTAAAGAATGGATGGCGTATACTACCTTAAAGCATGGAGTCAGTCAAACATTTTCAAGGGCAGATTCTCACTCCTTTATTTTAGAACTTATTTCATTTGATGAAGAAAAAATTTATCTTCATCATCACCGACTTAGACATCGCTCTTTTAGGATTATTAAAATTCTATTTTCTTCTATGTTTAAAGGTTTAGATGTTGAAAATTATATTGTGAAGTGCGTCAACTTGCTAAACACGAGCATATACCATTTCCAGTTAGGAATAAAAGAAGTCCTTTTCATCTCATTCATAGTGATATTTGCGGACTTTCTCTTATTCTTAACGTCTATGGGGCAAGATTTCTTATTCATTGATGATTGTACTCGTGTCAATTGGCTTTTTCTTTTCAAACACAAATTTGAGGTTAGTAATACTCTTCAAATTTTTGTTCGATGGTTAAAAACCAATTTGGAGTCCACATCAAAAGGTTTTAGTTAGATAGGCCCGAGATTAGTTTAAACAATTCCTAATTCCATTATTTTGAAAGGAAAGGATAGTCCATGACTCCTCTTGTGCTAATACTCCACAGCAAATAGGGTAGTAGAAAGAAAAAAATTTCATCTCCTTTAAACAATCCGAGCCTTTATGTTCCAAAAAAATATGCCTAAATCTTTTTAGAGGGAAGTTGTTCTTACAGCAACTTAGCTCATCATTCATTTGCCTCCTAGGATCTTAGGATTCAACAGTCCCATGGAAAAACTCTCGACCTTCTAGCCCACACTACACACTGCTAATAATCTTGTTCCTAGAGTTTTTGGGCGCACATCATCTGTTCATGTCCATAATCAAACCGAGGGAAACTAGATCCAAGGGCAATACAATGTGTGTGTGTGGGATATTCATCCACTCAGAAAGAATACAAGCTACCCTCCATCAAAGAAGTTTTGTCTCAAAGAATGTCACTTTTCTTGAACATGAGTCTTACTTAAAAATCCTTATCTTCAGGGGGAGAATTCAACAATGGAAGATAAGGATAAAGACTACTTACTTATCACTTTTCATGCTACAAAATCAGGATCCAACTATCCCGTATTTACACCTAACCAACACCACCTGAACTTGCAATTGAAGAATTTTGACAAGTATTTACAATTGAAATCCTCAAGAAAAAATGTATTTTGCTCTCGAAAACATGAGATTTGGTAAAGGGCAAGTGTTTGCAAGGAAGAAAAAGGTTGCTACAAAATCTATGCAAGTCTAAGAGTCCAATCCAAGTCCTGAGATTGAGGTAACGACTTATAATCTTTTTTACAGAATGAAATTGAATTTCAAGTAAGCGATGATAACTATGATTTTCCTATTGCTATTAGAAAAGGAGTGCGAGAGTACAAAAAAGACCTTTATATCCTCTTGCACATGTTTTTTGCAAAAAGGGCAAGTTTCTTCAAGGAAGGAAAAGGTTGCTACAAAATCTTTGCAAGTCCAAGAGTCCAACCCAAATCCTGAGATTGAGGTAACAATTTTTAATCTTTTATTACAAAATGAATTTGAATTTTAGGTGAGTGATGATAACTATGATTTTCCTTTCACTATTAGAAAAGGAATGAGAGAGTGCAAAGAATGACCTTTATATCCTCTTGCACTTTTTTTTTTTGTTCTAAAATTGTTCACCATCGCATAAAGCCTATTAGTCTAAACACCATTACCATGCCTACTGTTACAAAGGTTTTTCTAGACACCAAACTTATACCGAAGTTGTGCATACTCCTTTGCACAACAATTTCACTTAGGTCTATTTAAGCAAGACTTAGCCTTCTCACGTGATCGTTGACCAACAAAATCTTGTTCTCTTATGCTTCATGACCCTCAAAGTATTCAACTCTCGCACTTGAGTTAGAATATTACAAAAGTATTAAATAATCATAGGTAATAATAAATACACGAGAGCTACGGTAAAAACCAACCTTTATTACTTCTCTAAAAGTATATAAAGGAATTTTCTTACTCATTATGTTCCTTCCCCTTTATCTCTCTTCCCTAAGAGCAAGACTCAAATAAGCTTTTTATAAGCACTTCTAGCCTTACAATTCAAAATCTTAATTGAACTGGACTAACTAGATCACCTCTATCCTATCCTTCTTAGATTATATTACACTAACCAATTGGATAACATCTCAATCCAAATAGGTCTTTTTTTCCAGTAGCATTTAGCTACATCACAACTAAGAAGATAAGAAATTATGTTTAACTATGAATGATGCAGCCATTAAAGAACTCTACTATCTTCAGATGATCCTCCTTCATGATCTTTATCTTTTACAATTGATGTATATCTAGTGTGATTTTATCCACATCTTCTAAGATCTCTCTTTGATCCCTATCCATTAATTATAAGTTATCTAAGCGCAAAGTCTTTCATAGTACACTGGTCCGGTCTAATGCTTACTCATATCAAGCCATTATTCATGATCAACCTATTTGAGCACATTAAGTCCTTAGAGCTCTCACATGTGTCTCTCATGCATGTGATCCAGCTATCCTTTAACCCAAGATTCATCTTAAGCTATCTTTTGGTCTCACATCTAAATATTACATCTCATCAAAGATTTTCTCCAATTTACCTCATTGCATGTCTACTTATCGACAATGCTTGTTTTCTTTGTCTATTCACAAGTTTTTGCCTTATTCTGTCACCTCGAGTATCAAACATTGATCAAAACTCCCTAATGCTCGGACAATTTCGCAATTAAGACTTAAGGGTTTAACAACAACCACCTTATTTGAGGCTTTGTTTATGAGAAATGAAAACAAGTTATGAATGTGGAGTGGAGGCATCGGAGAAAAATAAAACTCGGGAGTTGGTGAAGTTGTCGATTGGGAAGAAATTGGTGAGATGTAAATGGATGTACACAATTAGATATAGAGCAGATGGATCAATAGAAAGATACAAGGTTGATAGCCAAGAGATATACATAAACCTATGGAATTGATCATCTAGAGACTTTTGCTCTAGTTGCTAAGTTGAATACTTTTAGAATTTTATTTTCACTTGTAGCTAAGTATAGTTGGGAATTACAATTTTGTGTGAAAAATGCATTTTTACATTAAGAACTAGAAAAAGAGATTTATATGGAGATTTTGCCAGGTTATGGAAAGAAATTGGCTACTCATATTGTTTGTAAATTGAAGAAAGCATTGAACAAACAAACAATCACCACGAGCATGGTTTGGAAGATTTTCAAGAGTTATGACGCGTATGGGATACAAACAAAGCCAAGGGGACCACATATTGTTGATTAAAGCTTCATCTATAGGAGGAGTCACAATTCTCTTGGTGTATGTTGATGACATAATTGTGACATGGGATGATGTTAAAGAGAAAGAGATCTTAAGTTAATGTCTGTATTAAGAATTCAAGGTACTAAGGAGGTTGAAATATTTTCTCGAGATTGAGGTTGCTCATTCTAAGCAGGGAATTTTTATCTCCCGAGAGAAATACATCATAGGTCTTCTCAAGGAAATAGGTAAAACAACATGCAAACCTGCAAGTACTCCAATAGATTCAAATATTAAACTTGGAATAGTAGAGGAAGATAATACAGTACAGGAGATCATATCAACGCCTAGTAGAAAAACTCATTTATTTGTTTCACACACAACCAGATATGGCATTTGCAATTAGTGTGATTAGCTAATTCACGCATAATTCAAAGGAAATTCATTTGCAAGCAGAAACTTTATCAACCCAGCACAGCATGGTAGAACAAACACATTGAAGTTGACAAACACTTGATTGAGGAGAAGTTGGAGAGTAGGTTGATTTGCACACCTTACGTATCTCCACATTGTCAACTTGCAGACGTACTTACCAAAGTGTTAAGCGGTCCCATGTTTCTAAGCGTTGAATCCAAGCTGGAAATGGTTAATGCCTATTAACTGGCGTGAGGGGGAGTGTGGGAAGACGTAATCTGTATGATTATGTCCATAAAATATAGTACTAATGATATCCATAAAATAAGGATAACATATCCCATAAATCATGTGATCTAACAAATCTTTGTAAATTTATTTCTGAAGTTGTACTAGGGTTAGTTTTCTAATGTATTCTATTAGTCAGATGATTAAAAATTCCTCCAAATTCTGTCAGTTACTTCTGTTTATTTTCTTTGATGTTCACTCTGTCAAATAATAGCATTGAACTGTTTATCTTCTGTCAATTGGTGTAATGCCTTTTTATTTCGACAGCTGAGGTTAATCTTTGTAATCCATTTGCTAAAATCTTTTTCTATATGTTTTATAGACTCATGCTATTCATTTTGGTTGTTAGATTGCTTTTCTTTTATTCCTGATTCCTGCCATGCCCTCTATTATCGTCATCTACAGTTTGCTTTTCTTTCCTTTCCAAATGCAGTGTCCAATTTTTTTTTTTTAAAAAGAAAAACAAGGAAGAAGGTGGGGATTGAGTTGCCAAATGGTTTGTAGAAGGAACATTCTAACTGAATATCTCCCTGCAATAGTTGTTTAAGATCAATAGCCAGAAATCAGGTCTTTGAAATACTACAGCAGTTGTATCAGGTGTTAGATTGTTGGTAGTAAACCTGACCTGCTAGATGTCTTGTTTCCTTCTAGCTGAGAATTTTCTACGTATTAGTTAACTTAGGAGTTTATGTAAAGAGCTGCATTTTACTGCATCTTGTTTTGAGATTTTATTCTGAGATTTTATTCATAGAATGATTCTTTTTCTCTTTTCTTATGTTGGTCATTCATGTAGGTCTGGGAGATGAGAACTGGACCGCGTCTTCTAACTGTTCAGTGTGCTAAGGGGAGTACAATATTACAACCAACTTATAGGCTTGGATCCCCTTTGAACTCTCCTTATGTTCCTTTGGAAGTGTTCTTGTTACACGGGGATTCCGGTCTGTTGTCAGTTATAAATCATTCCCTTGTATGAGTTTCTGGAAAAGCTATTCTTTAATTTTGTTTAACCTTCTGCTCATGGTGTTCTTAATGATGCTATATTATAGGAAGTTAGGTTGGTATATATAAAAAGATATGGTGATTATCTGAGTTAGAGAAAGATGCAAATTTTTAGTGCCCGAGAGGATAACTTAGTAGGTTAGACATCCGATGTTAGTAGCATTAGCACGATAGACCTGCCTTTGCAGTAACGACCATCAGAATTGGGAAGAGAAGAACGGAAAGAGTATAAAGAGGGGTGATGAGTAAAATTTCGGAGATCGAAGACGCGGAGGTGTGTTACATATTTGCATAGCAAAGTTTTAAATCCCTTGGGATGCAGTCTACAAGATAACTTGTTCAATGCAATAATTGTTGCCGAACACTTCCCACGACCCTATAGAGCTGGTTTTTCAAAGTTGACGTCGTAGGACAATTTACGGTACATACTAATGTTTTTCATTTTGACTTGGCAACCACTGAATGAAGTGTCTAAGCTTAATCCAAGTCTTTGAAGATGCATGATAGAGATGTTGTGTTCTTAAAAGTGTAGGTATCAGTATGTTTAGTAGCTGTGGAGTACAAGGATTAAGGCTATATAAAGTTTGAATCAACTTGAGATCAGCACTTATAGGTAATTCAAAGCTAGGATGGGACAATTATGTTTTGTTATCCGAAAATTTGTAATGCCAGAGTCAATGCAATAGAAAAGAGATGTTTTGTTTTAATCGTTCTTTTAATTAATGCATAAACTACAATTTAAAGGCCGAACAACGATTGCAGATGGCAAGCATAGCACAGCATAGTGTGAGGCCTAACAGTCAGTTTAGCATGTGACCATGTTTACATAACCTCCCGTTCAAATGATGAGTATTGGCCATATATGGTCGAACCTGCCATACGGAAGGAGCCAACAAATGAGTTAACAAAAATCCGTTGCCAGATGAATTATCCCCAAAACATTGCTAAATTAGCAGTCTACTTTAATATCGCGACTGCCATACGTTGGATGTATCTTTCCCCGCTTCACAAGCCCCTTTTTTTTCTTCATTGTTTGGGTAAAATAAGGAGAAACAAATTTACCAGAGTATTATCTTACATAAACATTGATCGCAAACTGGAAAGATAAGAATCAGCTATGTTAGGAAAAGAAATGAATTCCTGGCACCAGAACTATATCAAAGTAACCCATGACATCCAAAAAGTGATATTAATCGGTGAACATTAGAAAGTGCATCCTGCTAGAGACTAGAATCAGATTCTAAGAAGTGAAAGAAAGATATCATCCTAAACCAAACACTCAGAAAAAGAAGGGTCTGAATGTTTTTGCCAAAAAAACAACAGATGATTAAAAAAAATATTCTTGCAAACATCCAATTTCTTTTTGGATTATGGAAAAAAAGTTTGTTTTAAACTTTTAAGATCATCACTAAAACTTAAATTTTATTTTCTGTTAGAAAAAATTAAATAAAATATAGTTAGAACTTGTTAATTCCTCTTAACTGATCAACACAACTGAACTGATCTTAAGAAAAGCCACAATGCATTCCACATCAGAATTAACTCTCATCAGTGTTTGGATTATCACTTTGTCTCTTGATCCCAACTCAGAAAGGATAACTGTAGCTTTTAATACTTTTGGATCGACATAATCCAAGATTATCTTTATAGATCTAGTAACAAATAGAGGGCTTGAAAGCAAGCTCTGTATATCAAATTCCATATTTACTTCCTTCCAAAATCACTCTACTCAGAAAACAGCCATTTTAGACTTACGAAAAATTTCAAACATACAAACATTGTTAATGGCTTGTCTCAGCTCCCTAATCGTGACATCAATGGTGGCTTGGCTAATGACACTATTAAGAGAAGGAATATAAGGCATTCTTGATCATTTGAAGCTTGTGTTAGGAAATCAAGGCTACACACGATCTTGTATACAGTGGAACAATATCGAAATGTTTTTGTTAGACTTTTCAAAAGATAAGATCTCTTAAATTCTATAACATGGTTAGCACACAAAAGTAAGAATCTTAATTCATATAGATTATCAAAAGATAAGATCATTTAAATTCTATAACATGGTTAACACACAAAAGTAAGAATCTTAATTCATATCTTATTGTCAAACTTGATCCTAGGAATGATAATTTTAGCCTGGCCTAGCCTGATTTTGGCTTGGATTGACCGGGCTATGGGCCACAATTGTTTGGGTCATGGGCTGAGGTCGAGCTGAATGCAAGTTGGGCCGACCGTAATATAAAAAATGACATTGTTTTGTAAAAAATGACATTGTTTTGACAAAAACAATGTCATTTAAAAAAAACCTATGGTCCACCGAGCCACATGTCGATCAACCCTTGGTTGGGCCAGGCCAGGAGCAACCTGTGCCCAACTCGGCCCATTGACATCCCTACTTGATCCTTATCTTGTTGTTTTACTTAAACTATTTTTGAAGTTAACTTATCTTAACTATTGTAGTTGTACAAATATCCAGTCTTTGAAGATATCCACAAAATATAGTGAGAAAACTCTAAAACTATTATAGAGAGAGTTAGGTAAGAAGTGTTAACTCCATTGGAACTTAAGCCTATTTATAATAAGTTTTGGATAATTTTAGTAATTTAATTTAAAATAAAATTTACATAATTTATTCCCAAATAAGTTCATATATGTCATCAATTCTTATTTATTAAATATCTCATATTTAATCATAATATTTTTCAAACTTTACAATCACATTCAACTTGATTAAAACACATTTTCTCTCTTTAACTTGTTCTTTATATGTGACTCATTAGATTATTATATATGTTGACAATAGATATATATTATAATCATAATTATATTTATGTTTAGATAAATTAAACTTCTTTAATTATTCTTTAATTATCTAATTGAATAATTTATGTCAATATATCAATATTGGCATTTAACTACTCATCATGACTACTCAAATATTTAGGAATGTCAAAGTAATTTTAACTAACTTTATCATGAATGATTTTTTTTTCATATAATTCAATCATACAATATTCTGATTAGATATAGAGCATGAAAATAATATTTTTTTTCTATTAGATTCTAGTTATGTTTAATGACTTCTATAAACTATTTTACAAAGTATCATTCCACTTAACCAAGAATTTCTTGAATTAAAACTAATAAAGAATAGTGGAAAACTCTTTCTAATTATTTTAGGATGATGAATTCTATATTGATCATTCAATTATCTCTATATAATTTATGTTATATCCAATGACTACCAATTGAGCTATCTTTGACTAAAATGAGCCATAAGTATTATCAAAATATAGCAATCTATGTATAAGATACTTTAGAGATCTTAAAACAAATAATCACTTATATAATCATCACAGTGAGACTTTTTAAAGACATATAAGTAATTTTTCAAATAAAATTCAAATATAGTTTCAGTTCAATAAACTTTGTCTCCAACAAGCACCCATACATTTGCATAAGTATCTATATACTTTAGTTTATATGATCAACTGCTTCCTTTATAAGGAAAAATATAATATATGCTAGTCCTTTTTTTTTACATTTTATTAATATCCAATCTTAATATAACAATGAATATGCAAAATTTAGGGATAATATATGAATGCAATATGAATCTTATAATTATAATCTCATCATAATTTTATTTTCAATTTATATTTATCTCATAGACTTATCATATACATCTAAACATGTATAAAAAAGAATGCATTTAAAAAATTATGTCACTAAACTACAACCAACTGATTGGCTGAAGAGCATAAATCAATAACTTGCAACAATCTTTTGAAGTAGGCTTCCTAATTAGTTTGAGGTTGAAATAGAGTACAATTTTTTCTTGCTAGCAATAAGCCTATTGAATTTATAGTTTGTCTTAGTTAGTTATGTAATAATTGATGATTTATCAATATTTAAAAACCGCAAGTGCTCGAAATAGCTATAGCTAGCACAAACAAGTACAAGTTGATCCCACAAGGACTGTAAGTACTAGTAATTACCCTTTTCTTATTATCTAACCTTTAAATCATATTGTGAATTTAATTAAAACTTAAACTAAACAAATAAACTAAGATTTAAAACAATCTTGAATGTAGAACAAATAAAATATTAAGAAAAGTTAATATCAAATAATAGTGTCTAGGTAATGAATACTCCTAAAATCCTTAAATATTAACCCTTTATTATGTAATTATATTATTGATTATTGGACCGTGAAAAGTCTTATCTTATATTAATATCTTTCTCAAGACTATTAACAACTAATCCATCAGTTCGTGAAAACAAAATTTTCTAGTTAAGACCCCTGAGATTGTATTGTCGATTCGTCCGCTATTAAGTTTAAACTTAATCTAGAGGATTTATGTCAATCTATCTCTAGGTTTGAATACAGTTCCTTCCAATTATAGTAGATTTATTCATACAAGAGGATTATCAATACCATTCATGTGAAATCAAATCATGTACCAATGTTTTGGGCATGTTAGGACAAAAATAAAATACATAATTGAATCGTAATACATTAATCAATATAATTGCATTAAATAAAAGATCAATTCATATTGTTATCACAACTTAGGGTTCATCACACCTAGACACTAAAGAACTTAGTTCATGTCCATGGGAAATGAAATCAATAACAAATATGAAGAAGAATAACTAGAAAGCAAATAACTTATATTTCTAAATCTTCCTTTCCCTTCTAATGAATCTTCTTGCAAGTTTGGATTGGATGAATGTTTTATCAGATCTTTTAACGTTATCTTCGTGTTTCCCTTTTCCCTTGATTATAAATTTTGCCTCTTTATGTTTCCTATGACTCAAAATTACTCTAAAACTCGTCTACTCCTATTTTGGCTCCGTTTATGTCCTTTTATAGTAAAAAGTAGAGTTTCTAAAATATACATGGTCAACATTCACGAGTGTGTGAGTAACCATGTATCTCTAAAAATACCTGAATTTGTGATTTCACATGAGCATAGGGACTTACATAAGCAACATACACGACCTTGTTTATCAACATAAAAGGGCGTGCAACTCCACAGGACCAGAAACAAAATTCTTCAAACCTTCACACATTTACAGAGACTTATGTAGTCACTGTACGTGGTTGTATATCTTTAAGTTGCTTACAATCTTCATTCCATGCCACAATTTCATCTAAATTCTTCTCTTTTTTGTCTAAGAAGGCAATTATCACCTATAAACACACTTGAAGTGAATTAAGTACCAAAAATATTATAAAGCTATGAAATAACAAGAAAAACATGTTAAATATAGGTATATAAATATGGCTAAATAATTATTTATCAAACATACACTTAAGCTTTTGCTTACTCTCAAGCAAATCATAATTTACATTATTAATCTTATAAACTTCTATCGCTTTTTAATCTTAACCTGTCCATCCATTCTTTAAATCATCATATCATATCAATCCAATTAACATATAACAAAAACAAGTTATCCTAGAACCAACTTCATAAGTCAATATCACTAGTAATCACATCAATAATCTTTTTGAAACCAAATGTGTTAATCTTTACACCCTCACAAAGGTTTCCATTGAAATAAATCATAATCGTATTAGATTCAAGTTCCCTGCGATATCGAATTATAGGTATGAAAAAGATTTTTGGCACCGAACGACTTGACTTTTATTAATATTAAAAATGAATTTAGAAAATTCTTTTGTATTTCTAAGCCCATTTTATCTATTGTTTTTAAAATATTTTATATGGTATAAAAAAAGAGAGAATCTATTTTCTTTTTTCCAAACAAAAAAGATTTTGGAGAATTCAATGCACTCGAGTGTTTAGGGTGAAAAGTATAAAAACTTTCAAATCAATACATAACATAATTTTTTTTTCATAATCTTGCAATATTATCATATTCCACCACTTATAAGTAAACTAGAAACAAAAATCAAAAGGTCTTGATATAAGGTTTCAATGGGGCTTAGGTATGGTATGATTTGGATAATAAAAGAGTTTATAAAATTGAAAGAAATTTACAACAAACAAGATTATAAGAAACTTAATCTTTCATAATATAAGTCCTTTATACAATGAATCCATTGGTACCATAGCTTAAACACTTTTGTATTTTTCTTCACTATATGCTCACAACATTTTTTTATTTTCTCTTTTTTAATCTTGAGCATTCATCATATACCATAATTAAAGAAATATTTGACCTTTTCAAAACTCAAAATTCAAGAAATTAGGTAATATTTTTAGGATTTAAAATAGTAAAAAGGTTTTCAATAAAAATAAGTTAAAGGGTAATAATCTGGTTATAATTAATGAAAAAGGATAAGGCTTAAAATTGATTATTCCTAAAGGATAAAATATGGTTTGAGTAATTTAAGAAAACAAGCTAAACAAATGTTGAATATAAAGGTCTTTATCACTTTAATGCTTTTAATTTAACATATGTGGTCTCAATATGCGTAACAAAAACAAGCTTTAGAATCATTCAACTACACATGACAAAGCACATGAAAAAAATTAAAGAGCTTAAATAGATGAATTCGCTCTTAGGCTCTAAAACTCAAAAAATGATCTTATTTGTGTAAATAATATGCAATTCATATTAGTTATAATATGCCCATAAATACTTTATCTCATTATTGATTATCAGATTGAATTAGTATGCAATTTATATTCAAATTAACTATCTCTATGCTTACTAAAAATATGACTTGTAAAAGCAAGTTTATTATAACTTTCATTCTTTTGCATACTAATTCAATCTAATAATCAATAATGAGATAAAATATTTATGGATAGATTTCAACTAATTCAGAAGATCAGTTAATAAGACTTGATAACAAAGATTATAATAAGCTTAAGAAAATTGTTATCCATTTTCCCACACTTAAAATTGTACATTGTTCCCAATATACACAATATAAGCACATATTAATGAAAAGGAAGAAATGATAAGAAATTTGTTACTTCGCTGAGTAATAAGAATTTTATAATTCTAATTTTTATGAGGGATCCTTCTAATACTACAAACAATTTTCCTTACAAAAAATATATAAAAAGGGATAAAAAGATAAAAGAAAAGAAAATAACAAAAATAACTTAGAAACATGTAAATCTAAATAATATAACTGAAAAATAATATTACATTAATGTTTAGACAAGATAAAATAATAAACGAAAGAGAATAAGGAAAATACACAAATAATGAGAAAAACAAAAGAAAAAACCAAATTTAAGCATATCCATCATGTTATGACTTTGGGCTTTTTGTCAATGGAATGTTTTTGGGTCGTTGATCCTCAAAATGTGGAGGAAATGATGTTGATATACCCGCTTCAGATGGTGGAGGTTGAAAGGTCATACCTAGATGACTCGCCATTTGCATCAAAAGATCCCCCATCTATCTAACAAAGGCCTCAAGTTGTCCCATCCACTTTATAATCTTTGTCTACTATACTCATATAGCTTTTTTTTAGTATTGATCAGTTCCCCCAACCATCTCCAACTAAGCTATCTTCAATTGGACTAGGTGTGGTGTCTATACCGTAGGTATCTTTGTACTATCCTCCTCGTGTGTTGCTCCTCTAGTTTAGGGTGGAGATGAATGCAGCTGTAGTGGCTGCTTTGTTGTTTACGACTCCTCCCTAGCTCCTCCCAATGTTGTTAGCTCATTAGGAACTCTAAGTAGTCTATATAAATTGCCTATAGGTCCTCAATGTGTACTCACTATGTGCATATGCTTCATGACATCAGGTTAGTGCTGCCATGTGTCCACCAATCACATCGGTGTAATTTGATAAAGACCTCCATCCGCTATACAAGTTTTGTCACATAAGGTCCAAAGCAAATTGTGCTGACCTTTTTCACCTCACTCTGATGCTACATAAATCAGACTAATGCATACTTTAAGTGTATTGGCGCCCTCTCGCTCATACTCCAAAGATAAAACACATCTAAGTTCCCTATAATGCTATGGCTACCTATCCACTCAGTATGTGGATAAGAACTCTATGAATATATTTGAGCATCGATTGTTACAATAATGATACCTTGGATCTGATCAGGCCGTAGTTCTGTCTTCTTGATTGTATGCCAGAACTGTTAGTTTATGCCCTTGCAGCCAATTTATTTTGGTTGTAAATAATTGTATGACATTATTATTAATTAATTAAAGGC
>JAOSBK010000177.1:59219-71471 GCA_027568895.1 Erythroxylum shatona
CATCCCATCATCCATCATGTTTTACACTAATCTTTAAGCATAATTTCACTTTCAATCATCTTAATTTCTCTACTTATGTTCATTAGATTTTGCCTCATCAATTCATCAATCAACCATCAATTAAATAACCAAAGTACATACCCACATACAACAACAAAATTCTCATCCAATTTAGTGTATAAACAACACAAAGAATGCATTTAACTACCAATTTATACATAAAGCACAATTCTTACCTATTTGAGCTTCAAAACTTCCAATTGTCACCAACTTCCTAATTTCCCTTCCCATATACGATCATCAACATGAAGGCTTAGGTTGAACTTTTGTTTTGTATGTTTAAGACCAAAGAAGAGCAAGCCATGGAGGAGGAGATGGAAAAGAGAAGCAAGCAAAAATCAAGAAGAGGAGAGGAAGAAGAAGGCTACGGAAATGATGGTGGAGAAAAGAGGAAGACAAGTTTCATTTTGCCACCCAAAAATCAAGATGTCGTGAATGTAAAGGAAAGAAGCCAAGCAATAAATGAGTCCAAGGGTGTCATGACACATGTCATGACACTTGGCATTTTTAATAAATAACAATAATGAATTTGTAATAAAAGAACCCTATTAAAAGTCCAATTCCAATATCTCTCATTACAATCCCAAAATCAATTACTTCAATATCTAGTGCCATAGGGCAGAAATTTTCAGTACCGAAAATCCACTCAGCCAGCCACTTGAAAATTTTTCGGTCCGGATATTGATTCCCAAAAATTCCAGAAAAATTCCCAAAATCCCCTAAAAATGGAAAACACACCTAGGTCACTCCAGATCAATTTTTCAAACACAATAATCACATAAATCTCACAAAATTGCATTTAGACACATATGCCGGGAGATGTCATGAATGCATGTACAATCATTTGCATGTGCAAAAATTTCAATTTATGTTCATATGGAGGCTAGACTAATTTATACACTCCTAACCCGTCCCAATTGACCAATTTACCCTTCCCATCGGTGATGGGATGTTACACCATTGGCCTTCGGGTTATGAATAAAGATAATAGCCAGTTAAGAATGTGATGCAGTTGAGTAACTGGATCGACATGCATCACAAATGTGTGCCTTTATGTTAAAAGGCTATAATGATGATTCAACTAAGTAGCTTAATAAAAACATAACTTAGTTAAGTAACCGGATCGACATTCATCGCCAATGTTTGCCTCTGTGTAAAAGACTAGGTCCATGTCTATAAAAAGTAAATAAAAAAGTGTTTTTTAATAAAAACCTACCAAACTTATAAATAGTTTGACTTTTCATGAAAACTTACTTAGGAGTAATTACAGAGTTTGATTGACCATATAGTTATTAATGTGTATGTACAATTGAAAAGGGTGAAAAACTTGACATTTGGGTCTTGATTAATATGTATGTTTAGTCTAGAGCTTTTAGACATGAATTTTGCATGTTAATGATTTGGAATAACTTGAATGATTGTGTTTAAAGTTAAATTTATTTCATGATCACTACATTGTGTGCTTTATGATTTTGTGTTGTTTTTTGTTTTGTTTGCTTGAGGACAAGCAAACTTTTAAGTGTGGGGATGTTGATAAGTGTAAATTGCATCGTGTTTTAGGGCATAGTTTGATATGTTTTTAGCTGTTAATTCAATCATTTAGTTTGTTTTTAGGTTAGAATTGTGTTAGTTTGTTAATTATTTATGTTTTATGGGTTAGTACAAGTCTTTGAGCTTAAATATTATGCTTTTAAGATACCTCGATGCTAGTGTTTCAAGGTCAACATTAACGAACGGAGTAGTTTTGGAGACATTC
This sequence comes from Erythroxylum shatona, assembly GCA_027568895.1. NCBI lineage: Eukaryota > Viridiplantae > Streptophyta > Magnoliopsida > Malpighiales > Erythroxylaceae > Erythroxylum > Erythroxylum shatona. The sequence continues at coordinate 61,036 of JAOSBK010000177.1, forward strand.
GGACAGAAACGACTCACGATTATGGAATGTTAGGCCATAATCATGATAGAAGCACCAGAGTTGGCCCATGATTGTGGCCTACAAGCCACAATCGTGACAGAAGCCTATGTAATGGCCCACCATTATGGCCTACATTAGGCAGATGCAGAGATAGTTAAAAACATCAAGTTTTGAGAGAGATTTTTTGACCTTTTAGACCTTGAAAAAACCCTAGGATTACCCAAAACACAAGAGGATATTTAAAGAACAACAAAAGATACAAAAAGGGAGCTTTTGCATCAGACACCTTAAGAAACCTAGAGAGAAATCATCGAGAGATAGAGGAAGAGAAGAAGGAAGAGAGAAGCGTAGAAGAAGCTGAATCAAAGTACTTTCCAAATCAGGAGGTTTCTTGATGTCACTGCCTCTCACCATCCATTTAAATTGTATTTCCTATTTATTTTCAGTTTTATGATTGTATAGAATTGGATTGAATAGTTAATGATAGGATCTAGAATGTTAAGGATGTTCTAAACTCACCTTCGGAATTTTATTCTTGAATTAATGAAAAATCTTATTGTTTATATGTTTATTGGATTTGTTGTGGTTTGATTCTACGATTGCATAATTCGATAGTAAACTGAGAGGGTGAATTGAATGGAAATGATTAAATTGGAATAATGAGAGTTAGGTGATTTAATAGAAACAAAAATTGAATTAGATCGAGAAATTGTGGGAGTAGAGATCTTGCATAGGTTTTCGATAGTTTGCTAGAGAACTTCAAAACTAATTAAGGTTTTAGATAGGTTATGAATTTAGAAATTGCAACCTCCATAATTTGATTAGCGTTTATAATTTAGGGTTAATGGTTATAACTCGAGAGAGAGTAATCAACCCTAGAATAGTCTAGAATCAACAATCTGATAATTCATAATCAGTTAGGTTAGCATTAAGGATAGGTAAAATTTCCCTTCTCTCAATTGGTAATTTCTTTCGGTTGATTCTTGGGCGTGTTAGAATTGCTTAGTAATTAATATTTTCGTGTTTGATTCTTAATTTCATTGATTGAATTAAATTCTTATATTATTTTCATGCAATTTGAATTTCTGTTATTGTTTCTGGCCTTAGATTTTACGATTAGATTAAGTCCTTCCTCATGGGATCAACACCTTTGGTACTATGCTAACGAACCATACGCTTGCAAATTATCGAGGGTTTATAATTAAAATTTACACATAACCAAACCACTGATCAAACCTCTAGGTTATGAATGGAAAAGGCATGAGTCTTTGCTACTTCCTCTAACTGCCCTTCTGTACTCGTGAGCTTGTCTAATTTTGAATCCCATAAATTGAACTCATCTTAATGAAATCTCTATAGACCTTGATTTCCCATTTAAGTCACTGCATTATTAGACTAAAAGAAATTTGGGTGGCTCTGCCACTTAAGATTGATTGTGTTCAAATAAAGATCATTACTTCCCTGACCAAATTATGCTCCATTGCTGTGATATAGCTCTTTTGTTCGCAAGGCTCGCATCTTTGTTGAATTATTTTGAAAGAGAAAGAGACAACTGTAAGGCTATTCAAATGCTTGGTGAGGTTGTCAATCTTAGCCAGTAAAGTTGCCACTGAATTTGTAGCAGTCATTCCTTTTAGGTCCTAGAAGGTTGACTCCTGTCTACTTCGTTCTGATATCTAATGATAACTATTATTCCCCATCCCTTCAAACAAATCGTGTGTCACTTGCAATGGTGGTCATATAATTCCTTGATGATAATCGTTGAACTTTGGCCTCATGAAATCTATAAAGGTCCTTTGCTCTCCATGAATTATGTCCGCCATTATTTTCCTTCTATCTCTTCTTAGTGTTTAACTCTTCGGATTCCTCATTTTTTTCCTTGTGATGTCTAGATTGATGTGTCTTATACTTTGTGTCCAAAATTCCCTCTTTTTCTTTTTTTTCTATACTTCTTAGGATTAGGTACCTCAATCACACAAGAAAGGGTAATAGTTCCTTAAATCAAAGGAATTTAAATCATCCTAATGTTAAATCCCTAATAATAGCACCAAAAACTTGTTGAGCAAGTTTTATATCTAATAAAACTCTTAATACCTACAAGTATATAGATCGTATCTTATAGTATCGAAAGGTATCGAGCCCACGAGGAAATGGATAAATCTAATTGAACCTAACTTTGTCTAAGGTATTAGAATGGTGATTTGAATGAAAATAATAACAAAAATTGAAACATTTAATAAATCAAGCAAATAACAAGTGAGTTGCTAAAGTAATTTAGGGATTTATCAAGGATGAATGTTTAAGATTTATTCTTTCATTATTTTATTTCCTTGACTATGATTAATCCAATCATATGCCGCTTGTAGATTTCCTAAGGTAGTGCTTACTCTCTCTTAAGACCTCATAAATTAACCTTAATTAAATATGAAAATTTCACAATTTAACCTATTAATTCACAAAACTTTACTAAAGTTTCTAATTAGATCTAAAGTTATCTATCGGAAAATTACTTTCTCACACAATATCTCTCTTTGAATGATTATTAATCTAATAACTGTGGGATACATTAAATTACCAACTCTTATTGTACAACCTAATCTGACTATTTTTAACTCACTCTCTCAATTTGTTCTCAAAGTATGAGCATGCACAATTATCACAACAATAGAATATGTATTGAATCAATAATTATATCAGTCACAAAATAAATTCGAAATGAATCCTAATACGGAGTTTAGGAACTCATGAACATAATAAACATCTTGGAATTCAGTTTACTAATCAAGTTTGATGGCAATAACAAAAGGAAAAAAAATAAAAAACTCTGTTTGGAGCTTGATCTGAGAAGTTGGAATTTCTAGACGTTCTTCTTAATTTCTCACGTTTGATCCACTTTGGTATGTTGGCTGCTAACTTTTTTAGTGTTGTTAATGTTCTTAAATAATATCTTAGGGTCTTGGGGTGTAACTAGGATTCTCCCTTTGATCGGTTCCAAAAATGCCCAAAAGCCCTAAAATAAATGGAAAAGTCACATTTGAGTGTTACGATCATGACTCTAGAAATTTTCTCTTTGTCATGATTGTAACTCAAGAGAATTCTTCTCAATCACAATCGTGACCCTACCCATGCAGCTCCATGCATGTTCAAATTCTTTGTTCTTCGATAATTTGATTGCCACCATTAACAAACACCACACTAAACATAAAATTAAGATCGAAAGCGTGCTCTAAACCACACAAACACTTGTAATATAAACAAATACTCACATTAACATAATTTTAAGTCTATACATACGATAATTATTTAATAAACACCTAAAAATATAGTAAAGTACCTATCAAAATTTAGTATAAACTAGACCTATTAAACATTAAAGACTTAATGACTTTTTTATGCTACTTATAATTTAAGAATGAAGAACGTATTTTTTATTGATTTGTTTTATTTTTCATTAATTTTATTCTTATTATTGACTTTATAATTTTTCTATTATGTATTTTAAGTGCTTAATAAGAAAAGAATGTATGATCCAGTTAATATTGATAAAAATTTGCCACATCGAATTTTTGATTGAATAAAAAGAACTTTCGCTTGATCTTGATTATAATGATCTTGAAAAAGACAATTTATGAAGACAATATATTTGTTACAACAAATGAATTAAAAACATTAAAAGTATAATGTAATACAAATTTATAATAGAGAATAATTTCATATATTACTAATTTATAATTTTTTAATGTAGTAAAAATTGATATAGATACTTTATATGAAAGGGTGGTTTATGAGTTTTTAGATCTAATGATGATGAAACATAACCTTTTTAAAAAATTCAATTTTAATTTTAATTGTTACTCAAATTTGTTTGAATTATTAGATTTGATTATTAGTTCATTATACATTAATGTCTTCTATTATTTTTATTTTAGTAAAATATTTTATTTTTACTTATTTTTATAATTTTTACTTCTTATTTATTATATATCAGTTTTTATAATAATTTAATATCGGTTGATCTTTTAAATTTTAAATCTTTCTTAACCTGTTTGATATATAATCTAATTTTTAAAGCATTAATATTTTGTGATAATATTCCGGTCTATTAATTATTATTATATGCCCAATGTCATTAAATTTAATGTTATGAGTCAGAATACCTTTCTTTTTTTTTGGTAATATCAGAATACCATATTTAGTATCATTCCATATCCAGAAATGATCATTAGATTATGGCTCTGTGTCTCTGTATTCACTAGTATATCCAATTAATCATTGTTTATACTATATGTGCTTTGTGCAGCTTAATCTTCAATGCTTTCTCCAACAAAGACATTTGATGAATGAACAAACTCCACTATTCTGTTCAAGCTGACACCGAAAGAACGATGCAACAACCATTCATGGCTGTCTCTACCGTCCATGTCCTCATCGTCTGTGTCTTTCTCTTTCTCATTCACCCACTACCATCCAGTGCCAATCTCCAAAAGACCAACAAACTTCTCAGATCACAACTTCTGGAGCACATCACCGGAAACAACAAGCCTCTCAATTATACATCACCAACTGTTTACTTTGAAGTGACCAAACCCATTAAAATCCCCAAGACCAAACCTTGCACATACCTTGTTCTTCAACATGACTTTGGCTACACCTATGGTCAGCCTCCTGTTCTTGCAAACTATACCCCTCCCTCTCACTGCCCATCTCAGGAATTCTCCAAAATTATCCTTGAATGGAAGGCAACTTCCAGAGGGAGGCAATTTGACCGCATTTTTGGGGTTTGGCTAGGCGGCGTTGAGCTTCTCAGGAGCTGCACGGCTGAGCCAAGAGCTACTGGGATTGTTTGGACAGTACGCAAGGACATAACAAGGTATTATTCGCTGCTTCTTAGGAAGGACAAACAAGAACTTGCTGTTTATCTCGGCAATCTCATCGATAAGACCTACACGGGAGTTTACCACGTGAATATCACTTTTCATTTCTATCCTACTAAAGATAATTTTCGTTACTATAATCATAGGTTAAATAATTTGAAAATGGGATCTGATTCTCATGCTGATTTGATCCTACCTATTTCGAGAAAGCTCCCACTGTATGATGGGTTGTGGTTTGAAATTGAGAATTCCACTGATACTAAGTCTAAGGATTTCAAGATTCCTCCAAATGTGTATAGGGCTGTGCTGGAAGTTTATGTTTCTTTCCATGAAAATGATGAATTCTGGTATACAAATGTTCCTAATGACTACATTCTTGCAAACAATCTCACCGATACACCAGGAAATGGACCATTCAGGGAGGTTGTGGTTAGTATTGACGGAGAGATTGTTGGAGCAATTTGGCCTTTTACTGTGATTTACACTGGTGGAATTAATCCTCTCTTGTGGAGACCCATTACTGGGATTGGTTCATTCAATCTCCCTTCTTATGACGTTGAAATTACACCATTTTTAGGAAACATTCTGGATTCTAGGTTCCATAAGTTAGAGTTTAGTGTCACAAACGCTTTGAAGGTGTGGTACATAGATGCCAATTTGCATCTTTGGTTGGATGATAAAAGAGCCAGCACATTAGGGAAGCTTTCAATGCATGAAAGTAAGCCTTTTGCGTTGTCTTTGGTGTCAGATTTTGAGGGTCTGAATGGAACATTTGTTACAAGTGCCCGCAGGTCCATATTTTCTAGCGGGTGGGTGGCAAGCTCCCGTGGAAATATCACTACTACTTTCTATCAGCACTTTGGGTACAATAATTACATTAAAATGGGTAAGAACGGGGATTCACAGGATGTTAATCAGGTGATATCCTTCAATGATAGTATTTTTTTCCAAAAGGTGTCCTCTTATTCTCAGTGGATGAAATCATTGAAAACCTTTAGCTTTGGGATGTATTCTGATAACTTGGACCAGGAAAATGGCACGCTGTTATTATCCAACGTCACACTTGGTTTCAATGAAAAAAAGATTTTCAGTAGCACTGACTCCGGATTAGTGATCAACTTCCTAAATAATCATCAGGATGGGCAGGGTGTTATTCTTGTAAAAGACAACCTGGTGGTCAGTGGAGTGGGCAGTACGCAGCAGGTTTATCAATATGATGATACTAATTTCTGCTACTCAAGAAACATAAGTAGTTCGAACTACAGTATCCTTTATGACAAAGTGAAAACTAGCTGCAATAAGTATGAACAGTTTCATCCAGATCTCAATCTCCATAAACTGTGGCCATTCGAGACTAGGAGGAGTTCTCTTGCATTTGAATTTCCAAATAACAATGAGGTTTGATTACGAGCTAGTGGATTTCTTAGTTAACTGGCTACAGTTCCTCGTGTGTTTGATCAAACAAAATCAAGATAAGAGTTGCTACTCTTGGTAAGGATGATTCAATCATATGTTGTTTGTTTTCCTTGGCAAAATCTATCGAAATCGTGTGAATTTGGTTTCATGAATTCAATGAGAAGATCTTCCCTTTTTGTTTGTTATGAATTTTTCTCGAATGCTGGGAGACCAAATTAGACATTTAACCCATATAAACTTTCATGTTTAGTGTTTCAACTGTCTAATAATGTATCTTACTCAAACTTCCGGTTGATCACATAATGCAGCTCTCCTCCTTTCTTCTGATATTGAAAAAGAGGATGGGAGAATGAGATTCGGCTCTTTTCAATTTTGTCCATATTAATGTATTTTTATTTCGAGAAACATGAGGCTATGAAGCTAATATTCCATCATAAAATTGTCAAGTCCTCTGTTCATTACCATGACGTTCTAACGTCTGCAACAAGTCTTAAAATATTTACGGATGTCCCGTTAGATCTCAGGCAGGTTGCTGCTTCAGTTTTGTTTCTGATGCTTTTCATTCAAAACAGAGACATGTCCACTATGTTTTGTCCTTGATTTATTTTCTAAACCTTGAATCCTTCAAAGTTTATATTAAAGTTACATAGTTACACTTTTGGTACTTCAGATATTCATTTCATGTGGAACCATTGGCAAGTATTTGAACATCATGTTTTTAGAGTGGGAGACACTAATTCTGTATACTTAATGGAAGCACCATACACGGTTAACAAGTCTTTTTGTGTTGAAAAACGTTAATTGATTCATCTGGATCAAGGACTCTTAACTAATTCATGGAGAGGCAAGCAGATAAGATTCAAGTTATTATTTACATTAGTGACAGGGTTCGTAGATTCAATTTCTTCTTCTTGGTAATTTAGCATTCTCTCGAATTTTCAGTTTCCCTGATAGGAAGTCGTATGAATTCATTCGTTTAGACAAACAATAAATGTGGGATGATAATGGTATGACCAATTATTATTAATGAGGATAATAATTTCAATCATGCAGATACACTAAATGAACCTCTTTGAAAAATGGAAAGGCAGAAAATAGGAAAGAACAATTATGGAAATCTAGAGAAGTGCGGGAAAATTGAAGGTTATGTTCTCGTACATTTGATCTAGTTTATACATATGTTGATATATAGAGAAAGTTGAAAGTAACTATTGGAAAAAAACTACTAAAGGTATTTACCTATAGATATATATGTAGGAAACGTTTGGAAAAACAAGTATCTGCAGATTTAGTTTTGACGCTAGTTTTTCCTATCCACTCTAAAAACGTTTTTTAGAAAAAATTGAGAGAAAGATCTCTGCAGGAGAAACAAGAAAACATTGGACAGTGCTTTAACCGGTGGAATATAACGAATCATCAAGTATGTATGTTTCATTTTTCCTATGCATATATAATCGATCCTGGATGTCACATAAACTTTGTGATTTTGTTTTTGATCTGTTCATTTAATCCTATAGTTATGAATACCGTAACTCCACTTGAGCATAAACTTTGGAGTGTTTACTCAATAGGAATAGCCCTCGAGGTTAATCTGCAATTTTGACAGGGCTGTTATTGGAATTGCTGACATTCGTTAAAAAAATTCTTGTTCTTAGATTTTGTCTAGTTGTTAATTCTCTATCTCTCTAGTTGCTAGCTATTATGTCTTATGACTTGTCCTTTCAGTTCAAGTTTTTAAGAAAATTTTTTGCATTTGAGGAGGTCCTTGCCTTTGTGACTAGTTAAAAGTATAGCTTTGCCAGTTTCTATCTGCCATCTGTCACTTATCGAGTGTACTTTGTCAAAGTTACTGGATGCTTTTTAATAATAATCACAATCAACCATTTATCACTTATTATTATTATTATTATTATTTTGTTTTACCTTACCTACTATTATTTCTCTTTTTTAGTTATTTGTATTTATGTATTTAGTTATTTTATTACATATTTTATGTTTGTTTGACTTATTTACTCAGTTGTTTTTGTTTGTATGTACATCTATTTGTAATTTTATAATATTTTTGTGCAACGTTATAAATGAGTCTATTAAAAATAATCTCTCTATTGAATAAAAATAAATAGAACCTCTCCAACCTCTCCAGACTGTGTCGCTTCAAATATTACGAGGAGTGAAACCAATCAAACTTGGGAATCCAACAAACTGACTTTAGGAGACCAAGCTACCCAACGATATACAAAGTATAAGGTAGAGAAGAACTTATCACCACAATATTTACAAAGCAGGCATACTAGTAAAGATCATACAAAAATTTCTCACTTTTCAACACAATTTGTATAAAAGACAAGCGAAGGCTATACCAGGAATTATGAATTTAAGATGAGAAAACATGACGAAGGTTTACTCATTTCCCGCTGTCATCTCCACTTAGATCATCTTCAATCCCATGAAAATCAATCCTTTCCGATGCTTGTTTAGCCAACCTCGCAATCTTCTCCGCATCTCTGCTAATCTTCGTTTCCAATCTCATTGATTTCTTCATAATCTTCTTCTGCTGTTTCACGGACATAATGTTTAAATCAGACAAGAAGTCATCGTCACCTATATCGACCCAGCTTGGACTCCAGTGTTCCTTACTTCTCTTCTTCTTTGGGGAACACCAAAAGCAGCCACTCTTCCGAGGAGGAGAAGGAGAATCCATGAGCGAGGGTGACGAACTCAAACGGCTTGAGCCACTTGACCCATGCCTTGGTCTTGACTTCGAACTAATTTTCTTCTCTGGTTTCTGTTTGCAAGCAGACTCATCCTTGGATTTCTTCTTCGATACACCTTTCCCACTTGGATTTGGCCTGAAAATTTCTTCATCCACCGAAGAAATGGAAGAATTCAACGAAGACGAAGCATAACCACTTTCTGATTCTTTTTCTGTACCCAATTTATTACCTTCTGTGTCATGTGTAACCTTCAATGAACCAACTTTGCCATCTGGGTAATGTTTCTCAGCAGAAAAATTTAATCTTTCACGATCAGAACGATTACCCATCTCGCATTTGGAAAGAGCAATGTCATTAGTTTGGTTTCTGGGGTTTGAAACAGGGAAAGATTTCAGTTTGCGAAATCGGGTTTCCAGATCAGTAGGAAGAAGAGAATTATCAAAACCAGAGCAATTGATCTTAGAGACCTGCTCTAGAACGGAAAGCTCTTGAACTTGGGAGATGAGCTCATCCACAGCTGAGTCGTCCGTGTCTGATAGATTCCCAAAATGAGCCATCGGAACAGCGAAATGAGAGAGAGAGAGAGCAAAGGGATACAACACACAGCGAAGTTGGTTGTTAGTGGGTTTTTGGAGTTTCCCTAGCTCTGACCGACGTAACGGCTAACTTTTGATTTCCATCTAGATTTCCACTTGCAGGACCCACCAAATCGAAAAGAGATGTTGTGGGACCCATTTGGTCAATACGGATCCCATTGATTTCGTTTAAACTCTCTTAAAATTAAAATTTTGGTTCAACTTTGTCTTATTTTATAATAATAACAGAATTATCAAAAGCAACGGAAAAAATCAATTTGGCTAGTTTAATCGTAAAAATATTGAGGGGGTGCTTGGTTTAAGGGAATGAAAATGAGAATAGGAATGAATATAGTGAGGAATGAAAATTGATATAATCATTATAATAATGATGGTTGGTTAAGATGAAAGAATGATTATCGTTACCATTGATAGTGGTTGGTTTGTAAAAAATATTAAAAAACAAAAATTTTGTTAAAATTTTGTTTTATAGCAAAATTTAAATATATTTTAAATAATTATTTTTAATTTATACACCCTAATTATAATGGCAAAATATTTAAAATAAAGTATATTGCGATTTTTCCTTTTTCAATAGCTCTTGAAGAAAAAAATATTGTAGTATTTTCTTGCATTAACATATCATTAGTTACATAATATCTTCAAAATATAGATTAATCATCCAAAATATTGTGTAATTTATCGACACAACTATAATATCCATCATTTCATTACTACAGTAAAATCAAGTAACATAGTCTAATACAATTTACATTCACATGATAATACGAATGAAGTTATATTTTAAGTAATTAATGAATAATATTTTAATTAATTACATTGTAATTAATTAATTA
>JAOSBK010000178.1:32932-47761 GCA_027568895.1 Erythroxylum shatona
CAGAAGGGTGATAGAAATAGTATCCCATAGTTTCCTTGGGATAGCCAACAAATCTACACTTGTCAGACCTCGCTTCAAGCTTAACTGGTAGCAATCTCTTGACATAAGCTGGACAACCTCAAACTTTCAAATGTTTTATGTTAGGCTTACGTCCTTTTAATGTCTTATAGGGAGTTTTAGTGATTGCTTTAGTCGGAATTTTGTTTAATAAATAGGTAGTGACTTCTAAAGCATATCCCTATAACAAGATAAGAAGATCAGTGAACCCTATCGTGGATCTCACCATATCCAATAAAGTTCGATTTCTCCTTTCTAAAACACCATTGTGTTGTGGTGTTCCTAGAGAAGTCCACTGAGGCAAGATTCCATCTTACTTTAGATAATCAACAAAATTATCACTAAGATACTCATCACCACCGTCAGATCTTAGTCCTTTTATACTCTTACCAGTTTATTTTTCAACTTCACTAGGAAATCTTTGAATATTTTAAATGACTTGTGTTTTATAAGATACACAAATTCATATCTTGACATATCATCAGGGAAGGTAATAAAATAAGAATATTCACCGTTAGCATGACAAATACATCAATCTGTATGAGTCCTAAAAGTTCGCTAGCTCCCTCTCTTGTTCCAGTAAAAGGAGATTTAGTTATTTTACCTTTGAGATAAGATTCACAAGTTTCATATGATTCATAATCTTATTGACCAAAGCATCCTTCTTATGCAACTTTTCTCACCAATATGACCAAGTCTACAATGCCAAAGTTAAGTTTGATTTGCTTGATTATCTCTCTTCTTTTTTTGACTAGAAACATTCATAATTGGATAAACAACTATTTCAGGTAAGACATAAAGACCATATTGTAAATAACCACTTACATATAATTCATCACCATGAAATATATTACATTGTTATTCTTAAAGATTGTATGAAATCCACGTTTGTCTAATGAAGAAATGGAAACAATATTCGAAACAAATTTAGAACATAATAACAATATTCCAATAATAAAGTCTTTCCCGTAGGCATAACAAGAGAAATAGTTCCTACAGCTAGGGCAGCAGCACTTGCTCCATTCCCAACTTATAGCTTTACTTCTCCCTTCTTCAATCTCCTACTGATCCTTAGACCTTGCAAAGTAGCCAAGTAGCCAAATACTCTGGGCATTTCCTTTTTCAATGTCCCTTCTTTGTACAGAAGAAACATTCAACATATTTTTTGTCAACTTTCTTCTCCTTACCCTTGGATTTGTTCTAAACACCCTTGGGTGCAAGATGATTTCTCTTGGGCTTCTTCTTGCCCTTCCACTTATGCTTAGAAGAGTTACCAACCAAGTTTATAAAACCTAACACTTTCACCTTCTCAGACGATGCTACTTGATTTTCATAATCGATCAACAAGTTGAGTATTTCATGAAGATCATACTCCATCTTATTCATGTCAAAGTTAACAATGGATGGTGAACAAATATCAGTAAGAGACTGTAAGATCAAATCTTGTGACAACTCTTTCCCTAATGAACACGCTAACTACTCAAGTTGTTCTATAAGATCAATCATCGTAAGAACATGGGGTCCCACAGGAGATTTGGGCTTCAGTTCAGACTTGAATAGGGAGTTAGATAACTGGTATCTTACAGTCTTACTTTGTGACCCATACATCTTCTTAAGATGCTTAATGATCTATGGAGGATTCATACCTTCATGCTGCCTTTGGAGTTCAAAACTCATTACAAAATAATACACTTGGCATTATTACTTTTGTTCATTGTACTTAAAATATGCATCCAATGCATTAGCATCATTAATTCCTTCAAGAGGCGCTTCCTTCATGGGTTTATTGATCACATCGATAAGTTTTCCATACATGAGAACAATTCTTATATTGTTGTACAAATCATTAAAATTGTTATCCGCTAGCTTGTTACCATCAAGAATGTTTTGCAGTGATATAGTAAACATTTTGAGAAATCTAATAAAAAAGAAAACACCATAATAAGAACACAATCATATATTATTAAGACATATACTTTTATCTAAATGATATAAAATCTTTAAAACATAAATGAGTCCCTTGGTTGTCAAGTCGTTACTCATGCATAATTAAAGAGTAATAAATTTCATATTTTATTATATAAAATTTATAGTAGGCTTAATATTATATAGTCCCCAAGTTGTCAAGTCGTTCCTATTAGTATAATTTAATTTTATCCATCCAAGTGACGGAGAATAATGACTTAAGAAACTCCTTTTCCTCACTCATTCAATCACCCTGGCCAAGGGCTTGAAACAATCATTAAGATCAATGATAACATAGAGCTCAAATTCATTACCTTGAGTCGATGGATCCCATCTTGACTCACCACTAATCAGATAGGTACTTAATTATATCCAATGATCATTCTACTAGCATTTTTTCATACTAAGTGTCCAACATCAAAATATAATTAGTAACCTATTGATTACTATGATGATTTCATGTCAAAGGAAAAATATACATTTAAATCTTTATGAGAATATCTCACTTGACAGTTCATAGGTAATATTAACTATTGAGAATTCTCAGTTTGGTTAGTTCAATAATCATATCTCCATATGCATCATCTATATATGTAACTTAGTAAATGAGATCTACTAATAGCCATCTAATAGATACTATTACATATATATTGATCTAATCAGATTATTAAAATCCTTATTTGATGATCCTATGATCAAGAACACTTAGATTAAACCCTAAAGACTTGACTTTTATTATCATAATCTCCATTATGATGGCAAATATATAAATTTAATCAAGAACTTATCATATTAGAATAAAAAACAATAAACATAGTACGATAATATAATCATTTACCATATTGTTAAACAAAGTTAATAATTACAAAACAAAAATAGGTTATGGGCATAATTCTGACATGGACAACATAGCCAATATACTAGAGCGACTAGAAAAGTTTGATGAGCCAATTATATGATATAAGTTTAAGGTTTAAAAGATACAAGTTGAAGGTTTAAAAGCTATGACTTGTACATAGACGAGAAAATCCCCAAATGTAAAAACAAATATGGTCGACACTTCTCATCGAGGGATGGAATTCAATGTCAAGAGTAGTCTAATTTAGTAACTTCTTTTCTTTATCACATGTTTATGATTACGATACATCTTATAATATTTTTATTATTTAAATTGTTTTTAAAAAACCCATGTGGTACTAAAATATATATAAAGAGGTCGGTTTTCACTGAATCTTTTAGTTATTTTAATATAAATTATTATGTAATTAATTATGAACAAAATATGTCTAAACTATTCTTGTTTTAATAATAAATTCTATACCAGTCAAACTTGTGTAGGCTGGTCCAATGGTTACATGAGCAAGTTGTGTGAATTGCATGTAATCCAAACAATCATTGAGCAATTTCAACTTTATTTTGACTAGTCTAATGATAATAAGTGATTTCTGGATTCTTCTGCCAAACTAATTTGTTGGGAAAATAGTTTGTAAATAAATAAAAACTAAAATAGAAAGATTTATATAATAATTAAACAATAACATAAAAGATAAGTTATTGCTTTTAAAATATAAAAATGGAATTTCAAGAAAAGTCAATAAAAATCAATATAACTAATCCTAACTATTAAGATTAATAATATCCAAATCATTTATTAGTATATAAAGGTATTTTGGACAACTTTAATCACTATAATGTGTAATGCTCCTTCGAACAAGATGTGTATAAATCATAATCATGGTCACTGTCTTCGATGGGATAGCACTAGTTGTCGTGTTTGACGCATGTCTTCGTATTAATGCTGCCACTCGTGGGGATGGCAGTTAATTTTTTAAAATATTTTTTATAATTTTAAAAAATATATAAAAAATATTTTTAGTTAAACTAGTTTAATTTTTTAAATAAAACGATATTATTTTTTTCAAAAAATTGAGGCTTAAATATGTCCGACTTTGGCAACTATTTTATTTAAAAAAGTTTAGTTTCATATCAGTTTTAACTAAAACAAATTAAAAACAACTTAACTCTTCACTCAGTTATCATCCCTATCGAGTATCTTTTTATCTTCTTCTCATGTCTCTGTCATTAGTCATTACAGTTCTCAGAATTTAATATTAGACGGTACTCTTTATTACAATCCAATGGTCAGGATGGTAAAACTAAAAGGCTCCAGCTGCTGTCTGAAATTAAATGATTAATTTTAGGTTAATCAACATTTAAAATTTAAGATTAAAATAATATTATTTTAAATAGTTTAAACAAATTCGTATTGGATAATTTATTTTTTAAAAAAATTTGAAGGATGGAGTTGAATCAACCGAATAATAACAAGCCTAACTATCTCTACATACAAGTAGAGACTCCAAAAATGGAAAAGTATTGCTTTGTCCAACCTCAAAAAGCTTGGCTTCAAAAGAAGTAGGCTTTGAGAAACAACTCTCGGGACCTAGTCAAAGGTTTGATTCATTAAGCGCCCAATGCCGTCGAAGAACAAAGCTAAGTCGTGAGTGTAATCTTAGACCAGTAGCAGAGTCTCAGGTTTGAAGAGCCTGTTTGTTGTTTATGCTTCGGATTGCAACATTTCAATTAGCCTGCAAAGAAATGCCACAGGGGAGAGTAACAAAACTGGTCGACATTTCGGATTGAGGGATGGAATTCAATGTCAAGAGTAGTCTAATCTCTTTACGTCTTTTGTTTATTGTTACGATACATCTTATAATATTTTTATTATTTTAAATTGCTTTTAAAAGTATCTTATAGTACTAAAAAAATATATGTATATAAAGAGGGTTTTCACTGAATTTTTAATTATTTTAATATAAATTATTACGTAATTAATTATGAACAAATTAAGTATAAATATTGTTATTTAATAATAAATTCTATAAAAGTTCTGCAAATAAATTATGTTGGTCAAACTTGTGTAGGGCCAATGAGCTCGTGGACAATAAGCTTTTGTGAATTGAATGTAATTCAAACAATTATTGAGCATTTTCAATTTGATAACGACTAGTCTAATGATAATAAGTTATTTATAATAATTAAATAATCCTATAAATGACAAGTTAAAATATAAAAATTAAACTAAATTTCACGAAAAGCCAATAAAATTCCATATAACTAACCCTAACTATTAAGATTAATAATATCTAAATTATTTATTGGTATCTAAAGGTATTTTAGACAACTTTAATGACCATAAACACCAGTCCAAGACTGACCAATGTATTAATGCTGTTTTGAACAAGTTGTTAAAGCATATTCGTGGTCACTGTCTTCGATGGTATAGCACTAGTTGTCCTGTTGGACACATGTCTTTCTTTTCTTAAGTCTATGTCATTACAGCTTTCAGAATTTAGTAGAATTAGACAGTACAGCACAATTCCTCTTATCTTTATCACAATCCACGAAGCAATACACAAATAATAAGGTAAATGGTTCCAGCTGCTGTCTGAAATTACATGATTAATTTTAGGATAGTTAAATTTCGATAATTCTAACAGTTTGCATTTATAACTTAAATTTAACAAAAATTCAAACCGAACATAAGTCATTATTGAAAGATCGAGTCGAATCAACCGAATAATAATAAACCTCACTCGTCACTGTCTCGATATGAAAGTAGAGTGTCTAAAAATGGAAAAGTATTGTTTTGTCCTGAATTCAAAAGAAGTAGCTTTAGACAATAACTCTTTGGACCTAGTCAAAGGTTGATAATACTATGACACTACAACATAAAGGAATTTTAGCGAAGAATAAAAAATCCCAAAATTGTTACTATCAAAGATTTATATTCATCGCCAAAATCTCCATAGCTGAAAATTACAGGTGACATTTTTTCATAATCGTTGCTAATATTTTTTATGCCTATGTTTTGTTTTTGTAGCACAAAAGTATTAGCGACAATTTGAAAATCGTTGCCATTAATATTTCACTATGAAATTTTGTACAAAAAATTAACGACGTTTTATATTTCGCTACAAAACATTTCGTAGCGAAAGGATTATTTGCTACGTAAACTTTTAACTATGTTTTTGAAAGCGTAGCCAAAAACTATTAACGACACTTTTGAAAATGTAGCCAAAAATTCAAAAACGTAGTCAAACATTTTTTAACTACGTTTTTAAAAATGCAGTCAAATTTTTAATATACACTTTAACTAAATGTTATATCATATTAATTATAATTATTTGTGACATTTTTAATCCATATTGTTGTATATAATATTTCAATTTTTTGTTAATTTAAAATATAAACATATAATACAAAAATAATTAAGAATTAGAAGCATTGTATATTAAAAATAAAATGTTATTTGATCATATATAAAATTTTAATTACAACTTCAAAATTATTTCTATACAATATAAAAAAACAAATATTAAATTAGTTACTCATACTCGTCTTCATCTTCAATGCTTTCATGATCTGGGTCAAGTAATTTTCTTAGGTACTTTTCATGCTTGATCAACTTTTTCTTAAGAGACTTATTTTCTTTTTTAAGACATTGAACGTATGCTGGTCTTGATGAGGATGAAGCAGATAACTTAGTACCAAATCTAAGCCCTTTAATGTATCCAGATCGTGTACAAAACACTTTATTGCAAATGTAATCTACATTTGGCTCATTTCTGTCAGACATTGATGTTTGCAACAATTCTTACGTCTTATTCTAAAATTTAAAAAATAAAATCAATATGCAATTCAAATATTATTAGTTAGTACTACATAAATAAATAAATTTAAAATATAAACAAATTTTTATACTTACATAATTATTGTGCACTTCTTTAAACATCCAATCATCACCTTCCTTATCGTGTGTTAGGATCACACTTTTTTCCATGTAGTTCTTTCTTATGCTGTTTTATAGAAAAGAATATAAAACACAATAAATAATATTGTGTTTACTGATGTAATTATAACTTGTAGACAAAGAACTTACATATTCATTTTGTAGGACAACAAATGATTTGGAGCCTTGATTGTGAGGAGTTTTAATTTTTCCTATATTAACCTTGGCTTTCTCACACTTTTTCTAAATAAAGAAAAGAATTAGTCATTAAATTGTGTAGTAAGATTAATGGAAGCAAAAATGAAGAGAAAGAAAACTATTATGATACGTGTTATGATATTTTGAGAATTATTTGTAATTGGACAACTTTGATTATTTGAGAAATATTATTATCATGAATATTCTACCTTATGTGGGACTCTTTGAAGATGAGGTTTATTTGGGATAAAAATCCTAGTTATGATATGATTTAATTTAAATCAAATCACCATATCTTGATGAAGATAAGATTTAGATGTTTGGTGATTTTTGGACTCTTATTTGACTGCCTATTTTGGGGATAATGATTATCTAAGACAGTTGATTTCTTTGGTGATATTATCTACATTAGACACTGATTTTTATTTGCTGATTGCGTGATTTATTAGGGATATTTTGATGTTGCTTTTGTTGGAAAAATTGATAGGGTCATGGTGACTTGGCAGTCAGATTTTTGGAGATTTATTGACTATTTTGTAGTTGTCTTTGTGCTATGTTTCACGTGGTGTGTGGGGCTGTATTAGTGTCGTTTTTGGGTGGAGGAACGATGGGCATATGGTGAATTGGCAATTGGAATTTTTAGGGTTATCTTGGATATTATTTTGTAGCTGATTTTACGTTATTATTATTCAACTTTGTGCTGCATCTTTTTGGCCTTTGAATGACCATTGTTGTGCAGTTTTCGCTGTTAAGGTCATGCAATTTTTGTAGTTGGATTTTCTGGTTTTTATGTGATTATGTTGGGCTGCACACTATCGATGAAGTGGTAGTTTTGGTGATTTTTTTACTACTGTGTGTGAGGTGTTCTGGTGATAATATCGAAGACTATAGCAGCATTCTCAGTAGACAACTTTCCATTCTTTCATTGATGAAGTGACATATTTATGGAAGTTGCCTTTTATCTCAAGTGTTGTCTTTATTTATGTTCGTTATTGTTTCTATTACTTAAGTTATTTGATTTTCATCTTTTATTATCAAATAATGTTAAGAAAATCCTCGATTGAGGTTAGTCCGAAGTGGTCATGTATTGGGTATGAATTACTTTCACGAGTTGTGAGGATGAGAGATAGTGTCAAGGGTTGGGTGAGTCGGCTCTATAATGCCTTGAGTAAAATTATTATTATTCTTTAGTGAAAGTGGTTAAGTTGGGTGAGAGTCTCGCAGATGTAGGCAAGTTGTGTCAAACTGCGTTGACGAAATTTCAAGTGTTGATTTATTTTTTTTTAATTTTTAATTTTTGTTTTTGCTAGAAAGTTTATAGTTGCTGACTCAGTTGCTTTATATCAAGCAACCATAGATACAGTTTAAAGCAACTGTAGCTGAACTAGATTTTTGTGAAACAACATCCTTTAGGATTTTCATTTTATAGGACTTACAACTTACATATTCATTTTGTAGGACAACAAATGATTTGGAGCATTGGTTGTGAGGAGTTTTAATTTTTCCTCTGTTAACTTTGACTTTCTCGCAGTTTTTCTAAATAAAGAAAAGAATTAGTCATTAAATTGTGTAACAAGATTAATGGAAGCAAATGTGAAGAGAAAGAAAACAAACGTGAATGTTGGCAAAGGCTCAATAATCACACATTCTCCAGTTTTCTAGAGAAATCTATTCGGGAACACGTCTTTTTGCCCCCTCATCTGAAGGAAAAGACTTATAATATTGATGCAGTCGTTAACAATGATCCCTGATCCTTTGTTTCAACAGTGAAGTCACACAATTTGAAACATTAGGGTTGTTGATATTGATGATATTCAGCTTCATCAGTGAACAACAAGTAAAAGTAAAATTAATCTTTAAATAAGTAAAAAATATTGCATATAATTAAATAAAATGAAAATTTTTTGAATCTTTACCCAAAGTATTCTCTAGCAAGCTGTCTTCTTACAATTTCTTGACATAATTTTGTTAAGGCAATTCAGTTATAGCAATTATCACAACTCATTAGATAAATTTCTTGATTGAATATTGTCTACAGGATGACCTTCTGAGGTATCAATATGTACAAACAACTTATTGTTCATTGCAACATTCATTCGTTGCAACTCACAACCTTTAATTATACCTCTACCTCTTTTTTTGACGTTGATAATGGAACCTGACAACAAATAAATAATGATAAAAATACTCATTAAACATGTAAATATATATTTGAGCACAAGTCTATTTGTAGGTGTTAATGATTAACAAACCTGCAGATCCCTTAATACTAGTTGAGGCAGATGGAGTTTATTACTGACTGGGTTCATTGGTAGATGAAGTTGATTGTTGTTGCTAGCTAGGATTTGATTGATTTGGTTATTGTGGGGGAAGAACAATTTTGATACTTACCACCTTCTTACCTTTGTTTCTACTAGGTGTCATTAAATTATATATCTATAACTAAACATCAACAATTATAACACGATTCAAGTGTCAATAATATGCATAAACATAAGTAAAACATCAAACTCAAACATCAACAATATGCATAAACATAACTCAAACATTAACAATACATATAAACATAACTCAAGCATCAACAATCTGCATTAACATAACTCACACATCAACAATCCGCATTAACATAACTCAAATATGAACAATATGCATAAATATAACTCAAACATCAACAAATAAAACCCAAACCCAACTTCTTATGTATTTCATACTTCTAGTTATCAATGATTCAAACAAAACTTAAACACAAATACTTAGACTATGAAAGTAGAACATAAAAACTAAACAAAAGTTGGACAACTTACCTAGATGTATGTTAAACTAGAGATAGCGAACGAAAAAGTTGGATGATTATTGACACTCTTCAACATAAAATAATGTTTAGGAAAACAATGATTTCGTATTTAATAGAGTACACTTGTCCAATGTCAATATAAACATACACTATAGAATGCAACAATAAAAAATTCGTAAGGGATAAGTAATTATATGTTGGAACTATTCCTAAATCATCCCATAAACATATGAGTGATAATTCATATGGTGGAACTATTCCTAAAGTTGTTGTTGTAGCCAACCATACAACTAATGTGAACATTTTCTATACAATCTTTTTTTTTAAAATATTTTCATACAATCTTTTTCTAATGCATAATACATATGAGTGATAAGAATGAAACCTCTTAAATGAAGAAAACCACAACATGTTTAGTTTTTGTATTGTTAATAAATTAGGTATTTTTCATCTTCCTCTTTCAAAACCAAAATGAAAATTACCATTATTAAAGTAAAAAAGTGTGAAAAGATTAGATTAAGAAGCCAAAAGGATTTGAAAGAAGAAATTATCATTGTTCTTGCATTATCTTTTTAGATCCTACTTTTACATTTTCCTATTTATGTCATATGTAGTTTATGCTGAAATTTTAGATACCTAACCTCGTAGTATTAGTTTTGTTTTATTTTATAAAGCATAAGTTTGAATTGTAGTCTTTCAGTGTACTATTTGGATTCTTGCGTATCAATGATTGCATTAGGATGACTTAGTGCCTGTTTGGTTGAGCTTTTGGAGGGTAAATAAACACTTTTTTTTACCTACAAAAGCATTTTTAAGAAAAATAAATGTTTGATTGTAAAATAAAAAAAAAACACTTTTTTAGTAGATATAGTTTTTTTGACAGCTAAAATACAACTTTTTAAGAAGCTCAAATTTGGAGTTTCTCAAAAAAGTACTTTTTTAGGTAGATTTTTCAGATCAATTAATGAGCCTACTTTTAGTCCCTTTTTCCCTTATGTTTTACACATGATTCCTACAATATCCATAAACATCTTCACGTTCTTTTATATACGAATTCTAAATGAGATGATTAAGTGGCATTAGAAAGCCCACAAAGAGAGCTATAACTTTCATGTTTTGAGTTTTTAGTGATTCTGGATATAAGAGTCCAAAATCATCCCAAAAATGAGCACCACTGCACTGATCTGACACAGACTCACGAGATCGCTACACAATAATTAAGAAAGCTTACTAAACCAACTTGGATGTGAAATATCCAAGAGGACTCTTATTTGGGTTATTATTATTTTCCTTAATTTGGTATTTTGTTGTGGAGATAATTTTGTGATATCTTTAGGAGATTTTCTAGGTTTCTAACTATTGATTTATTACGTGAAGGAGGAGGGGAAGAAATCTAGGAAATTGATACACATCACACACCTCCCTCTTCTCTTTTAATCGTTGGGGGTTAAAGGAACTTTAATTTATTGATCTTTTATTACTTAATGTTGTTGTCAGATTAGGTCTTTTGTGCTGGGCTTAGATCGTCTAATAATTAGGGTTGACTGGTTCGTTAGTGTTCTTTGTTAACCACATATGAGGAAAGATAGAAAATACTTGTTTCCCTGATAAATACTCATAGTGGAATTTATTATCATTGTATCAAATTAGTTTCCATGGTGGATACTTTATTTAGCCAAGCTAGTTATTATTGATTGTCTTTAAGCTTAATCTTATTAGCTTTATATTTTCTAAGAATAAGGTTTTTTTATAGCCCTCGATAAGCTCATTAAATTTGGCATTTAATTGATTCTGTGTGTTTTTGCTATGGCCTACTATTAAAAAAGACACACACACATATATATATATATATATAATTAAAAACAAAAATAAAAATTGTAGTTTTAATTATCGTTAGCATTTTTTCTCGTCTAGTAGAATTTTTGATATGTTTCTAGCTTGAAAATACTTTTTTCTAGAGGTAGCGGGCATTCTAAACAAAAATAATTAACCATTTGGATCATTAGCCCTGGTGGTTTTAGGCCAAATTCGATTAGTTTTTAGGAGTTTTCGGTAGTTTTTAGTTTATGATGCAATTTTTAAATTTTAAATTTTTTGTGTTTAATTTTCTTGATTTTGTTTTGGTACTTAAGTTGTGCATAATACTCGTTCTTCTAATTTTGGTTTACAGTTCGATCCAAAGATTGAGAAAACTGTAAAGAAATTAAGGAATGCAACTAGAACAAGAAGACACGAGATTGATCTTACTGGACTTGATTTGTTCTTTGCAAGTGATTCAGGTTCTGAAGAACAAAGAGATATGGCTCAAACTTTGAAGGAGCTTACTGCTCCTAATTTGGACCAACAACCCTTGCAATTTATAATGATGTTCATTTAAGTTGAAGTTTGGACTAATCCATCTTTTGCCTACTTTTCATGGTTTGCCAGGTGAAGATGCATACAAACATTTGAAGGAGTTCTGTTTGATATGCAGAACTATGAAACCCTTAGAGGTAATAGATGACCAAATCAACTCTTTTTTCCATTGTCATTAAAAGACGCAACTAACAATTGGCTCTATTCCTTACCTCCTTGTAGTATTACCAAATGGAATGAAAAGAAGAAAGCATTCTTGGAGAAGTACTTCCCAGCATCAAAGAGCTCTAACATTAGAAAAGAGATTTATGGAATAAAGCAAAAACAAGGAGAGTTATTGTACGAATACAAGGAATGTTTCAAGAGATTATGTGCAAGCTACCCCAACCATCAATTTAGCGAGGAATTACTTATCTTGTATTTATATGATGGATTTTTAGCTATGGATAAGAGCTTAATTGATGCAACCAGTGGAGATGCCTTAGTGAATAAGACACCTAAGCTGACTAAAAATTTAATTAAGAATATGGCAACTAATTCACAACAATTTGGAACAAGATTAGACTCATCTTCTAAATATGTTAATGAGGTGAATGTTTTTTATTTACACCAACAAATTGTTGGGCAAACCTCTCTTATTCATCAACTTGCTGTAGGTAAAATGTAATTAATGAAGGCTTGCAGAATTTGTTTAGTAGTTAGGCACTAAACTAATATGTGTCCCATGCTTCAAGAGGAATCTATTGAACAAGTTAATATAGTGGGTGGATTTTTGGGACAACCACAAAGGAGATATGATCCCTATTCAAATATGTATAATCCAGGATGGAGGGATCATCCCAATCTTAGTTATGGAAACCCACAAATAAATCAATCACATCCAAATTTTCAATAATACAAGCAGCCATATGTCTCGAAACAACAACAACCATCTCAACCCTCTAATTATAATCACAATTTAGAGAGTTAAGGTGCAGAGAGAATAACAGAGAAGACGAGAGAAGTTTGCTTAGGGTATACTAAGTGATTCTTGAGCGTTGATCTCGTGTGAAGATGAACAATCATATGCTAATACAAGAAGTTTGATCGTTTATGTATCTTCTGACAGATCCATACAACCGTTTGTCAAAACTTCAATATCTATAGATTGGAGATATATGGTAATTGTCTCTTTCCAAAATGAGTAGTTGTTTCAATTGAATTAAGGAGGCTTTGAGACAGATTGTCCTTCAAAACTTCTCAAGGTGTTTGCCATGATCTATCACGTGCTGTAAATCACAATAATTATTAAACCTCGCTCTAATACCAAATGATAAAGCAAACACATACAAGAGGGGGATGAATTGTGCATGACTTAAAAACATTTTCGCAAGTTACTTTTTATTTATATAAAGACAAGGGCCTATTACATCTCAATATATTACCTAAACTCCAATTGATAGATTCAGTTTGGCTATCTATTTGTGGATGACAAGTGCTAGAATACTTTAATTCAGTCCCCATCTTTCTCCACAAAGTCCTCTAAAAGTGTCCCATAAACTTCACATCCCTGTCAGAAACAATTAAACTTGGTACACCATGTAGTCTCACCACTTCCTTGAAAAACAAATCAGCAATATATGTAGCATCGAAAGTCTTGAAACATGGAATAAAATGGACCATCTTTGAAAACCGATCCACCATAACAAATATAGAATCAATTCCCTTTGTTGTCTTTGGAAGTCTCAAGATAAAATCCATGCTCAAATGAACCTAAGGTGACTCCGGTATTGGCAAAGGAGTGTATAGACCCGTATTTTATGAAGTTCCCTTTCCAAATTGACAAGTTGAACACTATTTCACCAATCTTTCCACATCTCTATACATACTTGGCCAATAATAACGATCAAGTACCACTGCCAATGTCTTATCTCTACCAAAATGTCCTCTTAACCCATTACCATAAAGTTTTTGCACAATTTTTTCTCTCATAGAACTTGCTGGAATACACAATTGATTGCCTTTAAAAATATAACCATCATGCAACATATACGGCGACAAATATGCCCTAGCTGGTCCTTTCAAATCCTCAAAAAATCATTTTGAAATATGGGTCTATTTCATATTGATTTTTGATTTCTTCAAATCCTATAACTTGAGTACTCATCACTGCTAAAAGTGAAGATAACCTACTCAATGCATCGGATACTTTGTTGCATTCACCTGTCTTGTATTTCAAAGAAAAGTTGAATTGATTAAGAAAAGAACTCCATTTAATATGATGTTCATTCAATTTTTCTGCAAATTTAAGTAGCGTAGAGCCTGATAGTCAGAATAAACCACAAACTCCTTATAAGCTAAGTAGTGTCTCCAGTGATCAATAGCTCTCACCAAAGCATAAAACTCCAAATCATAAGTGGAATATCTTCGCTTAGCATCATATAATTTCTTGTTAAAAAATTCTATAGGCCTCTCTTCCTGGCATCGAATAGCCCCAATTCCAACATGTGAAGCATACATTCAATAACAAATAACTTCTTAAAGTTCGGTAGTGCAAGAATAAGTGCTTCTGTCATCAATGTTTTAATTATTTCAAAGGTTTTTATGCTAAATTAGACCATTCAAAGCTGTCTTTCTTCAAACATTCAGTTATAGGACTCATTACAGCACTAAAATTCCTTATAAACCT
>JAOSBK010000178.1:54559-76957 GCA_027568895.1 Erythroxylum shatona
CTCAACAATTCTTTGATTATCATGAGACTAGTGATGACCAACGACTCACCATTTCCTCCTTCCATATGGATGGTGAAGCTCTCTCTTGGTATCGATGGATGAAGCAGAACAATCGAATTCATTCTTGGGATTCCTTTCTTAAGGATTTAGAGGTCAGATTTGGGCCTACAGAGTTTGAAGATTTCCAAGGACAACTATCAAAGCTCACACAAACAGGTTCAATTTTGGAATACCAATCCAAATTCGAAAACCTTTCAAATCAAACCGCAGGCCTTCCTAACTCTTTTCTCCTAAGTTGTTTCACTCCCGGTCTTCGCCCAGAAATTCGTCATGAGATCTTAGCATTTCGCCCATAAAATATTACCTAGGCTATTGTTCTTGCCCGCTTACAAGAAGATAAACTATCTAAGTCTCGCATGCCAAATCGCAACTTATACAAAGCTTGGGACAATTTGAAACAAACAAATCCCATACCTACTGCCGACCCCAAAGACGACTACATGGCCACGAAAATCTCCTGCTTCTTCTATTCCCATTCGAAAATTAAATGCCACTCAAATGCAAGAATGGCGTGAGAACGGCCTCTGTTTTAACTGCGATGAAAAGTTTCAGCCAAGCCACTATTGCAAGTCAAAGTTATTCTTACTACTGTTGGATGATGAAATAAAGATCTCAACAATGATTACCACAATGGAGTCCACTCCACCATTGGATGCTCCAGTGATTAGTTTTCATGCTTTGGTAGGTCACCAAATCCCTAGCACCTTCCGTTTAACAGGGATGTTGCAAGGTCAAAAGGTCTAGGTCCTTATCGATGGTGGTTCAACACATAATTTTATTCAAGAAAGTGTGGATAAAGTTTTTGAATTTAGATATCACTCCCTCTTCAGCCTTCCGGGTGATGGTTGGGAATGGTGAGGAGTTGCAATGTTAAGGGATGTGCCCAAATCTTCCTCCGCATTTGAATAATATCTGCGTTAACATTGACTTATTTGTTTGGCCAATTCAAGGGACTGACGTGGTGCTAGGAGCCCAATGGCTTTCTTTGTTGGGTTGTGTGATGATGGATTACCAGGAATTAACTATGGACTTCTATTGGCAGGGACAATATGTGGTGTTACAAGGTAACCGGAGATTTGGACTAGAGCCCATTTATCATAATCAGCTGGACCGTCTTCACTCTACTGATGGAGTTAGGGCTTGCTTTCAATTAATGGTCCATGACACTACCAGTGTTATAGTGTCCATAGCTAAAACATCGAATATGCCATCTCCAATTTCTCAAATCCTTGACAAGTTCTCTGCAATATTTACTCCACTGGACACGTTACCTCCACTACGTGACATCGAACATCAAATACATCTCCTACCCACTGCAACTCCAGTAAACGTATGCCCTACCATGACCCACGCTATTAGAAATAGGAAATCGAGCAATTGGTTCAAGAGATGGTGGAAAAAGGAGTGATCAGACCCAGCAGAAGTCTATTTTCTTCTCTGGTTTTACTTGTGAAAAAAAGGATGGCTCTTGGTGGTTTTGTGTCGATTATAGAGCCTTGAACCAAATTACCATAAAGGACCGTTTTCCAATTCCCACAGTTGATGAGCTACTCGATGAGCTGCACAAAGCAACAATCTTTTCCAAAATCGACCTACGATCCGATTATCACCAAGTACAGATGGCTGAAGAAGATGTCCACAAAACTGCATTCAGAGCACATAATGGACATTTCGAGTTCTTGGTCATGCCCTTCGAGCTTACAAATGCACCATCGACCTTTCAAATGTTAATGAACTCAATTTTTCAGCCTTTCCTTCATAAGTTTGTGGTAATTTTTTTCGATGATATTCTTGTTTATAGTCAAACTATTTCTGAACATGTGGAGCATTTGTTGGAAGTTTTACACTGTCTAAAGACTAATGCCTTATATGCCAAGTTCAATAAATGTTCATTTGGATAGGAGCGTATAGAATTCTTGGTTCATGTTATCTCAAGTATAGGTGTAGAACCTGATCCATCTAAGGTTAAAACGGTGTGGGAATGGCCGAGACCAATGACCGTTTCGCAATTAAGGGGATTTCTGGGGTTATCAGGTTACTATAGAAGGTTTATTAAAGGCTATGTAATGATTGCAGCTCCACTCACATCATTACTACAAAAGAACTCTTTTGTTTGGAACAATTCTGCAGAACAGTCATTTATCAACTTGAAGTCAGCTCTCACTGATGCACCGGTACTAGCTTTACATAATTTTTTAGAGACATTCATTGTTGAAACGGAATATTTTAGCAAAAAGCTCTGCCCCAGGATGCAACATGCTTTAGCATAGTCCTGGGAATTGTTTGCAGTAACGGAAGTGGTTAAAAAATGGAGACAGTACCTGTTGGGAAAGAAATTTGTGATCAGAACCGATCAACAAAGTCTCAAGACAAACTCCCAAACAGCAGGCGTACCTCATCAAACTTCTGGGTTATGATTTTGAGGTGGTTTATAAACATGGTAAGGAGAATTTGGTCACAGATGCATTGTCTCGTAAGGTGGAAGAAAATGAGGTACCATCCAATTCTTTTTTGGCACTTTCAATTCCAGTATTTGATATCCATGCATAAATAAAAGATGCCATTCTTAGGGATAGTGAACTTAAGCACCTGCTAGATAATGTTTTATCTGGTTCCCACACTGATTATACTTACAAGGATGAGTTGTTACTTAAGGGTGGGAAGATAGTGGTGCCCAATGTTAACAATTTAAAGGATAGAATTATTTGTGAATTCCACTCCACACCTTTAGGAGGACATGGGGGATTCAAGAAGACCATAGCTAGGATTGCTAGTATGGATAGTTGGCCAAAAAATGAGAGATGATGTTAAACGATTTATCAAACATTGCCACATTTATAATCAAGCTAAATATGAGACTCAAGTTCCAGCTAGGTTGTTAAAACCTTTAGCTATACTAAACCACTTTTGGGAAGAATTATCTATGGACTTGATTGTGGGATACCAAGGTCTAAAGGGTATACATTAATTTTCGTTGTGGTTGATAGACTATCGAAATATGCTTATTTTGGAGCTATGAAGGCTAGGTTTATTGCTGCCAAAGTTGCAACAATGTTCATTACTATGGTGTATTGTTTACATGGAATGCCAAAATCAATTGTGAGCGATAAGGATCCAATTTTTATGAGTCAATTATGGCAGCAACTATTTAAGGCAAATGGAACCACACTCAAACACAGTTCAGCTTACCACCCTCAAATGGATGGTCAAACAGAAGTTGTCAATAATTTTTTGGAACAATATTTGAGATGTTTTGTAATGGATCATCCAAATCGGTGGTTTGATTATCTATCGTGGGTCGAATTTTACTATAACTCATCTTATCATACTGCTACAGGTTTTACTCCTTTCTTTATTGTATATGGCAGGGAAGTTCCAAATGTGACACCATATTAGCCAAGAACAAGTACAAATGAGGCTGTTGATTGTGAGTTGACAACTCGAGATGTAGTGTTACATCAAATGAAAGACAATTTGAATCGAGTTAGAAATGCTATGAAGATTTAGCATGATAAACATAGACAGGAGCGTGAATTCAAGGAGGTTGATTTGGTCTATGTTAAACTGCAACCTCACCGTTTGTTCTAAGCTTGGAAGACGTTATTATAGTCCTTTCAAGGTGTTGAAAAAGAATGGAGAGGTGGCCTATAAATTGAAATTGTCGGAATCTTCTCAAATACATCCAGTGTTTCATGTCAGCTTACTCAAACATTGTGATCAACTGCCAGAAACGGGAACATTACCATTACCACCATTGGCTTATAATGGCCAACCACAAGTATCTCCAATGGCTATCATCGACAACCGCCAAGTTTTGAAGAATAACAATTGGAAGACGCAAGTATTGATACAGTGGAATGGTCCACCACTTGAGGAGACTTCTTGGGAGGATACAGAAGAAATAAAAGTTGTTTATGGACTAAAGAGCACACTCAATCTTGAGGACAAGATTGTTGAAAAGGAAGGGGAAATTGATAGGAGCAAGAGTATAAAATTGAGGCCTAAATCCAAAAGGGTCACCAATCCTCCTGTATGGGTCCAAAACTAACTGACCATAGAAAATGTGGATACAACTGGAAGCACCGAGTGACTCACGAAGTTAACGACCAGTGATTGAATTATGTTTTCGATTCCTTTGGGAGTTAGTTATTATTAGATTTTTGTTTTAAAGTTGTTTCTTTTGTTTTAAAAAAGTTTGACGATAGCTCAGAAAAAGGACAGAAAAATATCAAACAAAATTTTGCTTTTTCTTCTCTCTTCTGGAGGCTGCTAACCTCGAATTAGCATTATACTCTGTTCTATCAGAATCTAGATTTTAAGTGATGAATCAATGACTTGAATGCCACTATTGGAGCCTCTCACCGACGGTGTTTTACCGCTAGTGATGGTAGCATGGCGACACCACTAATTGACGTCGCCACTGGTAAGATGATGGGCATTAATCGCCTATTGAAATCGATCGCGTTGTTAGGCACGATTGTCACCACTGGCAAGACGATGGGTGTTAATTGGCCATCGAACGCGAACCAAGGTGGTGACAAGGATGGAAATAGAGGTGGTGTCAAAAGTGCAGGCGGCGGCGACTGTGAGGAGAAAAATTGAGAGACGGTTAGAGAACCGTCAGTTGGACACCGAGTAGATGCAGAGTTGCGATCGTTTGTAGGAGCGTTGGAGAAATGTGGAGACATTTCTGGAGAACATCCATGAGAACGACAGGAGCGTGTGAGTAACGTGCCCACGTTCTCTAAAAGCACCTGGAAAAGGATGTGGTTGGCGCATGCGTCGTACGCACCAATCAACGACCTGTTGTGTACGCGCCAGCATAGGAGCTCCATATACGCGCCAGAAACCTCTCATCCTATATTCATTTGTTTGTAATGTTTTTAAAACCTTATTTTTCTATTAAACTAATTTAATGGAGATTCAATTAGCTTATACCTCTAAAAAATTAAAAACATGTTTTCCCATTTTTTGAAAAATATTTTCAAGGGCTAATTTTATTAGGACTATTTTGAAATTTAGTTTAATTTTTCAAGAGTTCAATTATTAAATTAAATTAGTTATCAAATTAATAATTAGAATCAAGCCAAGGTTTTAAATGATTTCTTTCATAATTGGATTATGTTAGAAATTATAAATATAATGAGATTATATTAATTAAGATGAGATCTTAACTTCAAAATTAAAGTAATTATTTTTCTTAATATGTCTAAGATAAATAATTATATTGATAATTAATTTTAGAAAAGAAGTTTCTAAAATTAGAATTAATTTGTTTTCAATTAGATTGAAATTAATTAATTTGACTCTTTAAAATTAAGAAAAGTGTTTTCTTAAGTAATTAAGAAAGTTGTTTTTAAAATTAAATATATTTATTTCAATTTGTTTGAGATGAAATAAATTTATGATTATATTTGTTTAGAGAATTATTATTCAATTTAATTTAGAAATTGTTTCTTTATTTGTGAATAATAAGTTTCTTGATTTATTAGAAATAGTACTTTCCTTAATTAAATTTTTTAAATTGTTTTATTTATTAATTAAAAATGATATTTCTTTAATATTTTGAAAAATAGTTTTCTAATCTATTAAAGAAAGATTTCCTTATTAATTAATAAATCAATATCTAAATAAATATATAATGACTTTCTTAATTAAATTTAAAAGTGTTTTATTTCATTTTGAAAGTAGTTTCTTTTAATATTAGAAAATAGTTAAAGTAGTTTCTTTTAATATTAGAAAATAGTTTTCTAATTAAGGGAAAATAATTTCTAATGAGATTAGAATTAGAAATTTCTAATTATATTATAAATAGTTTTCTAATTGGATTTGAATGAGTTATTTGTGTAATTTTGAAAGAAAGAGTTTTTCTAAATTATAATAAGTAAGAAGTACATATTATTGAAAATTGTTTTCAATTAAATTTTGTTAAAAGAGTCAAGATAATTTTCAATTGGATTTGAAAAATTGTTTTCAAATCAAAATAAATTTCTATTTGGAACAGAAATTTAGTTTATTTAGGAATCAATAAGTTTAATCTAATATAATTGTTCAAAGAGTTGGAAATATTGCTTTAGATTATGAAAATCAAAGCTTCATGTTTTATGCATATATATATATATATATATATATATATATATATATTGTATGTTTTATATGTTTGATATTTTATATGCAATTTACAATTGATGAGACAATTAAAATTGAAATCTCTCGTTAAAATATTAAGTACACATTAAGAACGTGATTTTTGTGTTCCATTGTTATAAGAATAAATCAGAGTGTTTATAGTAGGCTTGTTGAGCAAACTCAAGACCGCTTTAACCTGAACATGTTTAGTTTTATAACAGTGGGTTCTACTTAACCAAATTTGTATGATTTGAATGAACAAACTCATGATCACATGAATTTAGAAGCAAGGTTAGGAATAACATATATGTTAAGTTTTGGCAAGAGTTGTCACCTAACGGATCTAGGAGTTATGTGGGATGTGATTGATAAAGTTGTTATCTACCTAATTTAAGTTTAGTTGGATTGTTGAGCAAACTCAAGATCAATTAAATTTGAATGGAATCCTAACCTATTAGAAATATTAAAGTAATCTTTTCGAATAGTAGTGAGGGCTATTATTTTGAATAAAATAATGGGAGTAATCAAATACATGATTAAAGTACTAATCTCATTTGGTAGTTATGGCATATTAATTACTTATTTTTCTTACTTTTATAATATGTTCTTAACGGAATTTACCTTGTTTAGTATACTCAGTGAACCAAATTTTTTAGACATAGGATATGTTTGAGAAGGGTTCTCAAAGTTAGAAAATAGAAAATTGTATGTCCACTATGTTATTATGTTATAATTCTTGTTGAGGATTCGGTGACAAAGTTTTAGAGATATGTTAAAATCATATAGATGATAAAATCTATTGACAATTTAAGTTGACTAATGTCTCATAAACTTTGATGACAACATGTAAGATGTATGTCAACACCATGAAAGCAAAATGCAAGGGGTTGCGTGGAATAGAGCTAAAGGTACAATACCTTGTTGGAATTGTTTTACTTAATTTAGCTTACTAAAAGCATAATTGTGGATTACAATTAAAGGCTTTGTTATAGTAAGATAATAGTTATCAATAGAAGAAAATGATTGCGTAAGTTTTCTTGCCTATAAGAGATATGATAATAATCATATGTATTTCTTGCTCATGCTTATGAGTGTTTGATACTGAATTTGGATTCAACATTATTTTAATGTTCAAAGCATGATAATAAACATATTGTCAAGTAAAGTAGTTGATCCAATTTTATACAAATAGTTTGAATGTGTTGGATCAAAAGAGTATTCTTAATATAAGTGGCAAGAATACAAAGTCAAATAACTGAGACTATCCTTTTATGCCATGTGGGTTAAAAAACAACATAACGAGAATCATAAAGTTGCATACATGGATATGTGTATCCTTTTGATTATGAATTATATGAAACTTGTAAAGTTGAAGAATAACCAAATCAACCTTTGGTGAAAGGATGATAATGGTATTGACATGTTAAATTTATATATATGATGTATTGGATGGAATAACAATTCATATAAGGATGATACTTATGTTTCATTAAATTACTAACGACTTTATGTGATATAGCCATATGTATAAAATGAAATAATGATTTAAAATTTTAAAAAGTTAAAATTGTTTAAATCTAAGTAAAAATTAAGCATTAAGAATGTTGAAACATTCATTATGGTGAGTTTTAATTTTTTTGTTATCTATAGGGAATGAGATTCTCTAGTAAATACCTTCATTATTGAATTCATAAGAGTATAGTTTTGTATAAGGAGGAAACTACAATATGAGATATTGTAAGATGCAATATTATTTCTTCTATCACGATGCCTAGTATAATGACTTACCTTCAATAGTTCCCATTGAATCAATTAGTAAGATTTTATATTAGATATGAAATGATAAGTTTTGATAGAGTCAAAGTTAATGATTTAAGGATATAATGCTTAGTTAAAGCATACATTATCCATTAAGTTTAGAACTACATTGGACAATAGAAGGTTATGAGATATCCAAAGGATTAGATATAATCTTACAAACCTATTGAACAAATTGTTTGTTTCAATATATACTTATAGTAGAATAGTTCTGAAGATAAGTAGTAAGAGAAAGATGAAATTTGAAAAGTTCAAATCTTATAACAGTGCATCCAATTAGAACTAGTACCTTTATCGATATATTTGATGTATAGCTGAAAGGCTACAAGACATTGAAAGATTTACTTTCATGATGAATTCAAAGAGTTTGTTTTGGATATGATTATGAATTTATCATATCTATAAAAAGATTAGTGGAGTATAGTTGTCCTATTCAGTGGGAGTATGTGGAGACATATTGCTCATAAAGAACAACAATTTTAATTTTCAATTGTTGAAAACATAATTGTCCAAGAACAACTCTTATTGGATATGAAAATGTAACAACTTAATTATAGGAATTAGATATATAGAGATAGATTGGAAGTTGCTTACCTATTCTAACTCCAATGACATAGAAAATATGCTAAAGGTGTTCAGTAGTTGAGATATCATATACTTGTGAAGTATTGATGATATCCATTATTCTATGTATGAGTTGATATTTGAGTTCAAGAAGATAAGGATATAACTTTAGAAGCAAATCCTAATTAATTTTTATTTACTTAGAACAATATTATTTAGGATTGGAAAGGTTCCAATGTAGCAATGGTTGCTAATTAAGTCATAATATATTTTCATTTAGTGGAAATGATTAATTAGATGAATAAGTTCTTTAGTGAACTTGATATAATTCCTTGCATTGTTCAAGACAATAATGTACTATAGAACATTAGAGTCATTGGACATATAAAAGGAGTTAAGGTATCATCAAAGATCCAATGATGTATTTCGACAAAATTTCTTAATTATAATGATAATTGAAATGGAAGTTGTAAGATTTAAGCAAGTGTTTACTATAGAAAATCTAGGAGAATTCATACTTAAATGATTGGCTTAGTGCAAGTGGTAGATTATTAGTTTATGCCCTATAGCCAATTGTTTTGGTTATAGTTTAATGACAGAATTATTAATAAAGGCATTCTTTATCTTTATGTATTAATTACATTTGATGTTTTAATACTAAAGATAAAATCCTTGGAATAAATAATGTGTAATTGAAATTATAATGAGATCATAATTGTGAGATTTAATTTATATTTAAGTATTATTTCTAAATGTTCCTAGTTGTAGTTTCATCAAAATGGGATATTGTTAAAACAATAAAACTAGCACACATTATATTTCTTTCTTATAAAGAAAGTAATTGATCTCATAAAATTAAACTATAGAGATACTTAAACTAATGTGTAGGTGATTATTAGAAAATAAGTCACTAAATTGACCCGACTATGAGAATATCTAATAGAATATTACTTATGTCTCTGTAGATTTTTACATAATGATGATTATATAGTTGATCCTTAGACTTGAAATTATCAAGGCATCTCTTGTAAGAATTGTTATGTTTTGATATTACTTATGAATTGTCCTAGGATAATTTAGTCAGTAGTACTTGGATACAATAGGAACCATATGAAGATAGTTGAGTAAGCCAATAAAAGATTTATCACTCTAAAGTAATTAGAGAGAATGTTCTACTATTTTTTATTAGTAGTGATTTATAGAATTATCTGGCCGTAGTGAATTGACATTTGAAAAGGCATTTTCAAATATCAATTATAAATCAATTACTAATTAGCAAGAACGAACATGATTGGACCAAAAGAGTAGACATTATATACATACTCTTTCCAATTAGAATATTGAATGACGAAAGGATTAGATTATACATCATAACCATGTATGGAAAAAGTTAAGTCAAATCACTTTAACAGTCCTGATATTTAGGTGGTCATGACATGTTGCTAGACGTCAATCTTGATCTATGATTATCAATTATTTAATTGGAGAATTAAAGATAAATTAAAAGGAGTTTTAATTTATCTAATTTTAATTATGAATTAGAATTAGAATTTATAGTCATTACCAATATATTAAGAACCTAATGTGTCACATATAAAAGAGTAATTTATGAAAGAAAAATCATTTTAATTAAGTTGGACTTAATTATAAAGTTTGATAAACTTTAGGGATCGAATATAAGATATTTGATTTTATTAAAATTAAGTTAATTATAATTAGAGTATGACTTTAATTATAATTAAGGATTTAATTTTAATAAAATTACAAAACCGCTCTAATGATTTTTCTATTAATAGGAATAAAAGAAAAGTGAGCTAGTACTCTTACGTTCTTCCTCTCAAAGTGTTGAGAAGTTATTTTGTGGATATCATCAGAGGCTAAACAAGTGAACAACTTGTGGTTAACAAATCGGAAAAAGTTTAAAAGGATTTTCAACGGGAACTCAAATATGGTACTATTTCTTATGATTCTTATATTTGTTTTATTCAAGTTAATCAATTATCGAGATTTGCTCATAATCCGTCAAAATTTTTGTTTTTCATTGTGCCAGTGATTCGATCACGGTTGGATTCTATCAATTCGTGTACCTTTAATTCAAGCTCATCCGTCGTTGACCTATTCAGGAGAAGCTCTTTCTTTTATTGCATATTCAATTAATCAAACTCCCCCCCATTCTATTGAATTTTAAACAACAATTCAAATCCTTATTGATGTTGTAGTCGCTCTAACAATACCCAATTTGTCTCCTCATATTTTTGGATGTGTAGCATTTATGCATATCCATAAATATCAAAGCAACAAGCTAGCTCCATGACAAACCACGGTCTTAATTATTGGGACTGTACAGCTATAAATATATTCTTAGAATCTATTTTCTAGCTGTTGGACTAATTATTGAGATTTCTTCTCTTACTATACATTATAACTAGTATGTTTCAAAGAAAGGAATGAAAACATAAGCATTTTCTTTCTTCTTCTTCTCATCTTTCAATTATTTTCATACCATAAAGTATAAAGCAATTAAGTTATCTTTAGTTATTACAAAAAGGTATTGCATGGTGTCTTTATGCTAGCTTCCAGCAGATCTTACCTTCCACACAATTCTCTTGGATCTTCAATTATTTATTGCATATTAGAAGCTTCACTTACCCCTTTATCAAACATAAGATTGGTAAAGGGGAAAACACATTGCTTTGGCATGATAATTGATCAAATGTTAGTCCACTTCTTCATAGATCTAAACTCAATCAGTTGCGAAACAGACTACCTGCCTCTTTTAAAGTCTCTGATATCATTCTTAATGGAGCATGGCATGACAACTTTAGAGGATTTCATGCTTTGAAGCCACTTCTTCCTACTTTCCATGACTCAAGTAGTGTAAATACCTTATCTGGACCCCAAACCTACAGGATATCTTCACTAATGCTTCATGTCATTTACTTTTCGACAATGTCTCTTCTGATGTTGCTTGGGATAATCTCCTTTGGAAAAACTCTCTCAATTCGAAAGCTTCCATTATCACATGGCTTATGATTAAAAAAAAATAGACTACAGATGAAGACCAGATGATATGGACAACAACTGTGTAGAGTGCCTGAGGAAGGATCGGAATTATCTATTCTTTAATTGCAACTACTCTAAAGTGGCATGGGGCCACATCCAGCAATGGTTAGGAATAGCTATGCAAATGTTGGATTGGGAGAAAACTCTTGATAGGCTTATTTCTTTAACTAGATCAGGACAACCAAATGTTATTCTTATCAAAATTGATTTTGTAACCACCATTTATTCACTGAGGAAAGAAAGGAACAACAGGATGCACAAGGCCGTTGCTGAAGATAAATATCAAGTTGCGGATCATAGTATAAACTGGATAAGAGCTATGATTATAGCTAAAAGAATGGAGCACCTCCTCAACCCGATATCAAAAGCAAATGGCACCTTTGAACTGATATCTCAATTCCTCTATAGTCTCTTCCTATTTTCTTCTTTCCTTAAGTTTTTGCAATTGGTATTTGTAGCTAAACGAGCGCGTACTAATTGAACTCATTATAATGTTGTAATAGTTTTCACTATTATTAATACAAATTTCTTTAAATTTTTGAAAATAATTTACGTTCCATTTAGATCAAATTCAGGGCAAGAATCATATGGCCCGATCTTGTTGGTCGATGAAGCTGAAGCTGAAGCTGAAGGGAGAGATTAAAAAAAGACTTGCCAGGAGCTGAAAGTCCAAGTTGGTGTTATGATGATTTCAGGGACAAAAAAAATAAGATTTACAAACTGTAAAAATTGTAAGAGCTCCAGTGAAACCTGTGGACTAATCCAGAAGCTGGTTCGTGTAGGAAGTTTCTGAAACCTGTGGACTAATCCTTCAATGTTGTTTGGTCCTTCTGCTTAATAGTGATGTATCCACCGACTGTTGCTTGGAAGTATACACATTATAGTATTGAAACCTTTTTAACTTTATCAGAGGCTTTATAAGTGGCATATACCTCAATTGCTCCACTTAAAACAACTTGCTATTGAAAAGTAGGCCTTACATAGATTAGGTATCACACGATTTGGTTTAAAAAATAAATTCATTATTTCTATCACTTTCTTTTCTTTCGAAACGATAGTCGAGTCAACTCAGTTTTTTTATTTAAATTTAATTTGATCACATTTAAATAAATTAGTATTTAAAATATCGTTATTTTATCTAAATTTAATAAATTATATGTAGGAAATAAAGCCAACTTTGGCTTAACTTTCATAATGTATTCGTCCGTTTCTAAGAGTAAACTGATCTTATTCTATTTTCATATCATCCATACATTTGTTCAATTTTCTTTTACAATTTTATTAATACTAGTATTTAATTTTTTAAATTTTAATATAAATTGCTATTAAAATTAAAGAAAAGAAATATGATAAAATTTAATAAAATTTTATTTATAATTTTTAATCTCATACATGTCCTTTACAAACAAAAATACAATACTTCTGAATACTGAGAAATATTAATTTTTGTGCTACTATTTCAGCATATCATAGCAATCATCGGGTCATACTTTTAGTGATTTTGTAATTTTATACGCAATTCAATTTCTTAATTAAATTTTAAATTTAGATTAAAAATAATGTCATTTTTAAACAAATTAGATTGTCGAATGGTCCAAATTAAAATGACTTCTAACTTCTTATGTTCAAAACTTATGTTTTCAAAACTGAACCAAAAGTTAAATCAGTAAGATAATAAATTTAAATTTTAAAAAATTCAATTAGTATTAAATTATTATAAAATTAATTAAAGAT
The DNA here is from genome assembly GCA_027568895.1 of Erythroxylum shatona. Lineage (NCBI taxonomy): Eukaryota > Viridiplantae > Streptophyta > Magnoliopsida > Malpighiales > Erythroxylaceae > Erythroxylum > Erythroxylum shatona. The sequence continues at coordinate 67,928 of JAOSBK010000178.1, forward strand.
TAAAATTAAAAATTTTAAAATATGATTAAAAATATTATTCTTGTTTATCAAAATTTTGAATTTTAGATTAAAAACTATTAAATAAAAATTAATTAATTTATTTTTATATATATAAACTAATTAATTTAAAAAATTGATCGATTAATTAGTAAACTGATCAATTTTAATAATAAAAATTATTAAAATAAATAAAATCAAAAATTGAAAATTTAAACTGAAAATTTAAATGGACTAAAATTAAATAAATCATATCGATTAATTTTTTAATTTAATAGAAAGGAATATTATTGTTTTATTTCCTTATAAGAAAATAATATAGTAATTATGAATAATGTTGCACTTTATTCCTTTCAATAAAATAATTTATAATTGAAAAGATGAGACTTCACCCTCAGTGTAACAGCTTTATCTTGTTCAATCAATTTCGTGAGCTCCGCCTCCAGGCCCTCCACTATTTTAGTGGCCATTAGCCATCGCTTTGACAAGGTTTCCTTATTCTTTTCAAGTCAAATGACAATCAACATAAATGAATTAAATTCGACTTTATTAGATGTCACCTTTGAAATTCCATACATTTCTCATTCTTTTGCATCAAGAACGTGCTTAAATCTGAGCCTCTTTTTTTTTTCTTTTTTTTTTGGAGTTTTCAGCGTGCGGGTCTATTCCATCTTTCAATGTGTGAAATTTCTACATTGACTAAGAAATAGCGCATTATTAAAGTGAAAGCTATTTATATGGATTATAATTTGCTTCAGTTTGATTCAAAATTCAAGTTTGAATCTGGAGTTCGCGAGAATTGACTTGAATAACTTGAACCAGTTAAAACTAATACGACGTCGTCTAAATGTAAAAAAGATTGAAGTGTTCAATTATATATTCACATAAGATAAAGCAAGCTTAAAAAATGTAAAATAAAAAAGGTCAAAAGTATATTTTGAATTTTAACGTCTATAATACTGAACCTAACATTTTCAAATGTTCAAATTCAACCTTAATTTTTTATAACAGTTAGAATAAACTTTAAATGGATGAAAAATTTGACAAAGTTAACTTTTTGTCAATACTGAAATGATATTATTTATATATTTTTTAAAATAGAATATGAGCTCCACACTTATATAATTAATTTTTTTATTAATCAAAATTGAGTCTCACACTTACATGGTGATAAGGAATTCCTCTTATCACCCTTTTTAAATATATTTTAGAGAGTAGATTTTACTTGTCAATAAATTTATATTTTAGATGGTGAATCTCAAGTGAGGTTCACTTTTATTTAAAAAATAAAAATAATATCAATTAACATTGACATAGAGAGGAAGAGTTAACCTCCATAATTTTTCATCCCTTTAAGTCAAGTTTTGAATGTTTTGAAAAAATTGTGTCTAGTTTGCACGTTTTGAAATGCTAGGGTTTGTTATATATTTTGTTGTAACGTTTGAGGCTAAAAATACACTTTTAATAAAAAATAAAAGCTTTTAAAATAAGATGTTTGAAAGAGATTGTTAAGGTTGGTTAGATTAATTCCATCAACTGAATTTGATTGAGTAATTTCCTAAATAATTTATTTGAATACACTACTAACAAGTTATTAATTAATTTTAAAATGTTGACTTAACTCACATGTAAACAGAAGAAAACTATATAAACATACGGGGCATTGACAAACTTTGACACACTACTACTAAGAAACGTAAGTTAATAACAGACTTAAAGAATGAGTGATCCAAAGCTGAAATCTGAGTCCAAAACAAAGCAGAGCAAAACTAGTATCTTATTGTACTTGGCTCGACTCAAAGTAATCGATTACCAGATACAAACTTGAGAGAAAAATCGAATAACAATCAAGAGAGGACATGAGATTATCTCAAGAAAATTGCTTCTGTACAAGAAATTCCCTACCTACTGTCTCCTCTACCATGGAGAATGGAAGAGGTAGAAACAGAAGCAAAACTAGCATTACCGCCATACCCATTTTCCATGAAAGAGTAGGAAATCATGTGATCAGAAGATGAGGAAGCTAAAGGGTTCACAAGATCATCAAACCCCTCTGCAGAAAAACTATCAGGAGCCCTCAATTTTTCAGGCAATCCAACTTCTTGATCCAAGTACCCCACCACTTGTCTCACGTTGGGTCGTGCCATTGGGACAGAATTTGAGCACATAATCCCCAGTTTCAACACTATCAACACTTCTTTGTCATTGTAATGACCATTCAGTCTCTTGTCCACCACATCAAGTACTCTACCTTCTACAAATTTTTTCCAAACACAATCCACAAGGACTTCTTCAGGTGATGCCTTGGGCTCAATTGGTCTCCGACCACATGTGACCTCTAGTAAAAGTGCACCAAATGCATATACATCTGAGCTCTCTGTGGCCTTCCCTGTTCTTGATAGCTCAGGTGCTAAGTACCCCAATGTTCCCACAACCCGTGTAGTGCTCGGGTTTGAACCGTGTTCATACAATCTTGCAAGACCAAAATCACCAAGTCTACCATTTAGCTCATCGTCTAACAGAACATTGCTTGCCTTAATATCTCTGTGAATCACCACTTGCTCATAGCCCTCGTGTAAGTAAAGAAGCCCTGAAGCTACATCTTTTATTATCTTGAACCTTTGCTCCCAATTTAAGACCACTTTAGGCTCATCAAACAAGAACTTGTCCAGACTACCATTAGCCATGAAGTCATAGACAAGAAGGAAATCGTCTCTCCGACGACACCATCCCATTAACTGCACCAAATTCCGGTGACGAAGCCGCCCTATGCTGGCAATTTCTGATACAAATTCTCGCAGTCCTTGTTTGGACTCATTTGAGATTCGCTTAACAGCAACTTGTATCTTTGAACCTGGTAACGTACCTTTGTAAACATGACCAAAACCACCATGCCCGAGAAGTTCCTTTTCACTGAAACTCTTCGTTGCCTTTTTCAGCTCTTGATACGAGTACCGATGCGGACCAATTTCAGACTCCCAATCTTCTATTACATCAGCGTTCTTAATCTTCCTAACAAAGTAAAACACGCACAGAGAAATCGCGGTAATTGCAATAACAACTGATGCAACTGAAACCCCTATAGTCGTATCTAAATGCTTGTTCTTTGAACCAGGAAGTCGGGGCAACGAAGAAAGATCCAAACTTTGAGCTTGCCCATTAATCTTGAAACTCCATCCAAGAATATAATGCGAGCTAGCAAGCAGACCCGTTGAAGCAGAGAATCCAACATACATATACTCTTCAAAATTTGTTGATAGATCTAAAGGAAACGACAAGATTGGCAAGATTGGTCTTTCAGAATTGGGGGAAATAGTTACATTGAGAACTTGTTGAACAGAATCATAATCGATCCATGCTTGAATTGGATTACCACTCTTGAGATTTAAATCTTGTTTGGTAGAATCTTCAGTGTAATAAGCTGCGACAGCGGAGGCATTGGACCTCAAGTTGTTAATATCGACACCAACATGGTTGTCGTTGATGTCACCGAACTCAAAATCTTGCACAGTATCGAACTCAACCGCAAATAGGTGGTTCGTGAGGTTGCCTTCGTCTGTTGCGTTGAGGAGGCCTAAGTACTGACTTGGGAGAGCTTTTAGATCCTTAGAAGTTGATACTGCGAAAGCGAGTCCATGACCACCGAGTCTTGGATACTCGGGGACTATAGCAAAGGCGAAAGTGGTAGAGAAAGATAAGACCTTTCCATCTGTTCTGTTCTTGAACTGAAATGGGGAGACGTAAAAACCATGACCTATTAATCTAGCAGTGTCATTGGTTAAGCGAAGGATGCCATTTTTTTCAATATCTGCAATACCAGTTAATGTTATGTTGGTGCCTGCATCTCTGAATCCGGCATAGAAAAGTTCATCGATTTGGCATAAGGTAGAAACTAACAGAAAAATAAAAAAGGGGAGAACTTTGAGAAGATGGGCCATACTTAGAGAGGAAGACCATCACATCCAGGCATCGGAGAGGAGGATGAGATAGCCATACTAAGAGGTTGGTGAGGGTGGACAAGAATGGGATGATATGTTCAAGAGAAGAGTCAAGAGAGTAGGTCTCTTACGTTGAATATGGAGACTGGTGAAGGTGGATTACTGCAAGCAAAAGTGAACTTAAATGGCTGAACAACAACCGAGGAAGGTGACAACCTTCTCTTATTTTGCTTTCAATTTGTGACGATTGAGGTGGGCCTACACAGGAATTAACATCATCGGATGAGATTCTCTCTAACCATTAGAATGTTTCAATCCTGTTATTTAATAAAATAGAGTAGGAAACTAGGAATTGATTTATAAAACAGGATCTGGTCCGAACTTCATACCCAAAAACAAGAAGAAAATGAGGATTGGTTACAAATCTTCTCCTCTGGTTTTGACATCTGGTTGCAACAAAACAACCTACTTCTTCCAGTCTCATGATTTACATTAGATGGGTTCACGTGAGTCGTGACTCGAAATGACAAACGCTGTTCACACACTCTTCTGCAAGATTCAGATTAGGTTCACCCATTTGACTTTGGGCCTTGCTGGTTGGCTGATCAGATATTCGGTCAGAAGCAGAGGGTTTCATTTGCCGGACCTTGAGATGCTTGCTAGCCTGTTAGCTATTCATTTGCCGGACCTTGATGTTCTTTGACCCGACCCCTTTCCCTAGTTTTATGGCATGTGTCAATGTTATTCTACGCCGTCGAGTCTTATCTGAAACGTATATGTTTTCTATTTTTTAAAATTTTCAAATTTTTTAAATTTTGATTAAAAATAACACTAATAACTCTAAATATAAATGTAATAAAATACTATTTATAAAATTAATCTCTACCAAATAAAATTAAAATTAAACTGAAAATAAGACAGAATATAAATTTAAGAAAAATTAATTAATTCGAATTCGAATTAGGATTACGTTGTTTTGTCTTAATGATTAAAGAATTGAGTTCCAATCTATCGAACTGTTTGAACTTGGCTCCGATCCGATAAAATTTCAAGCAGCTCAGAAACTGAAACCGAACCAGTTGCCAAACCCAATTGGTTGGATGGGTTTGGCTGCTATATTGACATGGTTAATGAGCAAAGCTTTGCATAATTAACAGTATTTGAATTACAAGCTGAAATCTTTTACAACGACTTGGCCTTCATCAGGAAAAGGACACTTACTGAATACTGAAGTATACATTTTACCAAATTACAGACTAAAGTCCATGATTATCCTAAAGTTGATAGACGCAGCTTCCATCATCGCTCCTAGCCGTTGGATCAAAGTTTTGTGCTGATGGGTCTGTACAACCTTCAGGAACAGGAATCTTTACCTGTTGTGCTGCTTTGCCTGTATCAAAACATTCTTATCAGAACATAATTTACTTCTCAGAACTTGGCATAATCTGAGCTAGAGAGATCAAGAGTCTGACCATAGAAGGAGTCGTTCTTGATTGAGTCCTCATTTGCATCTCCAAGTGCTGCCTCTTTCAAGTACTTGTCAGCTAATTGGACTCTCTTCACGTTCTCTTGCTCGTGGACAAGCATGTTGCCATACTCGAGCAGCTTTGACAGAGTCATCTTTGGTTGCTCGAATGTTGGAGGTCCCTCCTTTGAGTTCACAAGCTTTTTCCCAACACTTTCGACGCCTACACTTGATACCCACTTCCTCACTTCATCATCATAAACTCTGGCCCGAAGAGCACCAAAGAAATCTGCAGATAATAACAATAGATACATCTCTATAAGCATCCAATTCTTGACATCAATCAACATTACTAGTTCTTTTGCATAAGCTTACCAATGGACTGCCCAGGGAATGTGTCAACAAGCTTGATTATGTCCTCCTTAGGAACATTATCAGTCCTGAAGATTCCTGTACAGACACCAATCCGGTCTTCTCTGGTCGGAGCCCAGTAGAACTTCTCCATACGGCCGTCACGGATAAGAGGGGCATACAATGTGGAGAAATCATTGCCGGTGACTATAATTGGAACACGGGGGTTCTCCTCCTTGTTGTACATTCCAGGGAGCTGGACATTGGTGGGGTTATCGGCAATGTTCATGAGGGTAGCATTCACCATTTGATTGTTGACAGTGTACTGAGTAGTTCCACCAAGCCTACCAGCTCCTGCATCTAGGTCATTGATGAAGAGACAGCACATCTTTCCCTTCCTGATAATGTCTGCTGCCTCACGGTACCTTTGCCTGATCAATTTTGCAGGCTCCCCGGCATTTCCACTTTCCAATTCTCCAGCACTCATCACAATTGGGCTGAATTATCACCAAAAGACCAAAGAATTTAAGCATCATGACCACAGAGTTCACTAGTTAGATTTCTCATACTCTTCTGTCACTTACTTGATTCCCATCTTGGCAAAGACAAGCTCACATTGAAAAGATTTTCCTTGACCCTTGCCTCCCCAGATTCCCAGGATGAGAGGAACCTGACATGATCACTCCTATGTCACTACTTCTGTGAAATCAAGGCAATTTAGGGGAGCTCAAGGACTCTCCAAAATCTCTTTTAACTCACCTTAATGTTTGGGAGGTTCAAGAAATTCTTAGTTATGTGCACAACAACCTTGTCCATAAATGCTGGAGCAATGTAAAATCCATCCATGTTATTGTCCATGTACCTGATTCAAATTCACAATCAGAACTAAGCACAGAACTAACTTGTATAGCAAATCACGAATGAGCTAATCATACTTGGGTATTATTCGATTTCAGGAAGTTGATGACTTACTGTTTTAGGCCTTGACTGATGTAGTCATAGGAACTCATGACAGCGTAGTGAGTTCCTGATTCCATAGGAGCTTGGAAGAGAGTGTCCACCATTCCTTTACCTCTAGTTATGTCCTGTTGATCATCAGATTCGTCAAACGCAAGGCCTCTCCATTTGTCTTTCGATGTCTGCTTCTCCTCGTCGTACTCCGCAACAACCTTCCAATTATTCCCTGACAAAACCCTCTGACTTTTTACCTTGGGGTTCAGCTTCTTCAAGTTGTTGCCAAGGAACACCGAGCTCTGTCCTGATGGTTTAGTGACATTCAAATTGAACTGCGGACAGTATAACGAAAGATCACCAAAAAGGAGCTAACAAGCATGTGTTTAAGCTTGCTCAATAGAAACTAAGAAGCTGAAGTACGTAAACGCAAAAAGGGGGGACAACCACAGTACCTGCACCCTGTTGACAGCTCCAACGGTTGAAACTGAAACAGCCATTGATCCAACGACAAGGGTTTAAAGAGAAGTTGGAGAAGAATACAAAGCTGCTTTTGGAGTACGTTGTCCCTGAGAAAGAGAGAGGTTCCTTGACGTGTGCTTTATAGAGTCAGGCTTCTTGGAAGGGTAGATAAAATCTTGTGGATTTGGGTTAGGGAATTGCCAGCAACCACTCATTTGGATATTGGCGTTATGATGTGGCATGAAGATTGAGGTTGAGCTTTGTTTTGGGTATGGTAATGGGACTTGGGAGGACTTATGGGGTTTGGGGATTGAATTACAAAACAAAATGGAGACTTCTGGAAACTGGGTCTGATTTCAGCTTAGGGTTTAAGCTCTTCTGTTCTCCACTCAAAATAGAAAATAATTTTGTTCCCAATTTGTCAAATCAATTAGCAAATTGAGAAGAAAAAAAAAGAATTGACATTAAGATCTACCAATTGAGATTTTGAGTTCAAGTTCCCATAATTTGAGACATAATAGTTGAATTTGGAGTATCACTTAATTCATTAAATAATACTCTTAAGAGAAAAATTTAAGAATAAATTATTCTTAATTTAAAATATAACATCGTTTTTTCCACTTGAGAGGTAGACCACTTTTGTCATCCTTAACATTATTGATATTGTACTATCAAATCTCAAGAAAACTCTGGTGTAACCAACGAGGACAAAGCTCTGGAATGGCCTGTCTTATTGATGTCTTTAGCCCCAAAAATTCTATGTCGTGACTTGTGATTGGGAGGTGCGATAACATGAGGTAAAGAGAAGGATTGGATACTTTTATTCGTTTATTGTAAAATTCTAGCAACAATTTATTGTCTAGAAGGCAGGATTAGGCATCATGTAATATGTAAAAGTACTTAGTTATGTATTTCATATCCAACGTGAAAGGGTAAGAAATGAAAAAAATATGAAAAATACTTAATTTTAGTTTCCATAACTTCAAACGAGTTTTTCGAAACCGAAATGAGCACGAATCTAATGTCGTCTTCACGGAACTGCTCTTCGGGATGCGGGTAAGGTCTTTCTATAGTTTTCTTAAAATGTAAGCTTTCTTAACGGGTCAGAGAATTCTTATGCGTACGATTGATATCAGCAATTGCAGGAGACCTTAACTTTTATGTATAACTTCTATATTGGGGTTGTCCATCATAGGCCCAATATGGATTTGGTCAACACTGATTAGAATCCTTTTTTCACCCAAACTTCGACCTATTGATTTAAATCATTTATTGGGTCACTTTATTATCTTTATTTGAATCAAATTACGTAACTTAACCGATAAGTTATTAAAAAATCAAAAAATGCAATTAATAGTTGTTCAACTTTATGAGATATGATAAAATTGTCCAGCATTCTCTCACTTGGACAAGTATTAATTATAGTTTTGATTCTAGTTTAAAAACTCGGTTAAGCCAAGCTACTAAATTAGTAGACTAAGTTTTAAAAAATAAAACATTTGATCCAAAGATAACGAAAGTATATCATTCTGATATGAAAAGCTTTCGATACCAAAAAATATCAAATGTATATGTCATGTGTGACACAAATCTAATACAATCACGTATACCTAATACCTCACTAACATAAATAGGAAAATAGAGTGTGGCAAACTAGGACGACAATTTTATGATCTAAATTATATCATCTTCGATTGTAGGTCTTGATTTCTCCAACTTTATTGATAGAGATACTAATAGGCTATTATTTGATGTATTAATTTAGGTCAATTGTGCAGTGTTTTAGGGCAGATATTTGCTAAGTTATTGTTTTTATATTATATTTGGATGTAGGAGTTGTTTTGAAGAAAAGAAGGCAAAAGTGGC
>JAOSBK010000178.1:84532-96457 GCA_027568895.1 Erythroxylum shatona
GGTTCGATCGTTGGGGTTCGAAAATGGGGCCCAACACTTATCCAATCAATTTTCAAAATTCATGTCAAAAGAAAGACAGAATGAGCAGGTGGCAGCTACTAGTCAATCTTTCTACACCAATGATGAGGGGATAAAACAAGCTCAGTTTGTTAAGCAGAGGAACTTGGGATCTAAGTCACAACCAATGGGAAATCTATATGGTGAAGGCTACAACTCTAAGGAGCAATATAACTATGGTATTTAAAGGAACATGCCCCACCCACCTAGATATGGACCACCATTGTTCCTTGGAAGAAATAATTGGCACTTTTGTAATTGAGACAAGAAACCATTTTTACAAGAATGAGAAGGAGATGGATGAGCTAAAGATGCAAGTAACCAATATTGGGACTTCAGTGATGAGTTTGGAAGTTCAATTAGGACAACTTACAAATGCTATTGGGAATTTGAATCAGATGACATTTCCAAGTAATACTGAAACTAACCCAAGAGAGTAGTGCAAGGCCATCATTTTACAAAGTGGAAAAGAATTGGAAGAGGTGAAACATAAAGAAAAAGGCTCTACTCAATCCAATAATAACGAAGAAAAGAATACTTGTGAAGAAACAAGTGCACCTACAATAGTTGAGAAGGAAGTTAGTTCGGAGAGGAAACTAGAAGGGGAACTGTAAACAAAAATCATCCCCAAGTTGTCATATCCTCAAAGATTTCAACAGAAGAAAATCAATGATCAATTTGTAAAATTCCTTAAAATCTTTAAGAAACTTGAGATCAACATTCCTTTGATTGAAGCTATTGAGCAAGTACTGAATTATGCAAAATTCATCAAGGGCAATGTTATCAAAATGAGGAGATTTGGAGATTATGAGATGGTATTGATGACCGAGGAGTGTAGTGCAGTCTTGCAAAGAAAGTTACTGCAGAAATTGAAAGATTTGGGAAGCCTCACAGTACACATATTTTGGTAAAGTGCTTTGCAATTTGGGGGCAAGCATAAATATCATGCCTCTTTTCATCTTCCAAAATCTAGGATTAGAAGAAGTCAAGCCATCGACAACTTGCCTCCAACTAACTGACCATTCCCTCACTTGTCCTCGAGGTATTGTAAAAGATGTTCTTGTTCATATTGACAAATTTATTCTCCCTGTAGATTTTGTGGTGCTCCATATGGAAGAAGATAAGGAGATCCCGATCATACTTTGGTGACCATTCTTGGCTACCAGAGGTGCAGTGACTGATGTGAAACAAGGGGAACTAACCTTGCATGTAAATGATGAGAAGTTGAGGTTTAACATATACAGATCGCTCAAACATCCAAGTGATACACTGACTTGCAACTAAGTGGATGTCATATCTTCTTATGTGGTAACATCTTTTCCTTCCCTTATATCTAAAGATCTATTATTGACATGTTTGGAAGGTATGTTTAGAAAAGATGTTATGGATGATGGTGAAGCTTGTTTCATGATGGTATTGGATTTTTTTTAATACTTGAAAATTTTTTATCAAACTGAGTCTTTGTTTTTTATGACTAATGCTGATGTTATTGGTGATGTGAAAGATGTACACCCATTGATTGATTTAAAACCCTTGCCTAAAAATTTAAAATATGCATTATTGGGTGCTAATCAAACTTTTCCTGTCATTATTTCATCTTCATTGACTCATTTAGAAGAAGAAAAATTGCTTACGATGTTAAGGGAGTTAAAAAATGCACTGGATTGGTCAATTTCAGACATTAAGGGAATTAGTCCTTCTATTGTAATGCATAAAATTCTGATGGAGGAGTCATTCACCCTTAACATTGAACCCCAAAGAAGATTGAATCCAGCAATGAAGGAAGTGGTTAGGAACAAAATTCAAAATTGGCTTAGTTGGAATCATTTACCCAATTTCTGATAGTTCATGGGTTAGTCCTACTCAGGTTGTTCCTAAAAGAGGTGGATTCACTATAGTTAAAGATGATAACAATGAGACTATTTCCATTAGGACAATCACTGGATGGAGGGTTTGTATGGATTTTAGGAAATTGAACAAAGCCATTAAGAAAGACCATTTTCCTTTGCCATTCATAGATCAGATGTTGGATAGACTTGCTGGACATGCATTTTATTATTTTTTAGACGGGTACTCGGGATATAACCAAATAGTCATAGCACTTGAAGATCAAGAAAAGACCACATTTACTTGTCCTTTTGGCACATTTGCATTTAGGTCCATGTCTTTTGGTCTTTATAATGCTCCTGTTATATTTCAACATTGCATGATGGCTATTTTTCTAATATGGTTGAGAATTTCATGGAAGTCTTTATTGACGATTTTTTTGTTTTTGGTGATTCATTTGATAAGTGCTTCCATAATCTGTCTCTAGTGTTGAAAAGATGTCAGGATATCAACTTGGTGCTCAATTGAGAGAAATGTCATTTTATAGCAAGGGAAGGAATTGTGTTGGGTCACAAAGTGTCTGCCCATGGCATTGAAGTGGACCGAGCCAAAACAACAACTATTGAAAAGCTTCCTCCACTGACAAATGTAAAAGGTATCAGTAGTTTCCTTGCATATGCGAGGTTTTACCGAAGATTCATCAAAGACTTCTCCAAGATCGTCAAATCTCTTTGCAATCTCTTAGAAAAGGATGTGAAATTTGAGTTCAATGAGAAATTCTTGCAAGCTTTTGAGTTGATCAAGAAAAAGTTGATTTTAGGTGCCATGATGATCACACCTGACTGGCAACAACCGCTTGAAATTATGTGTGATGTGAGTAACTTCGCAGTGGGAGCAGCTTTATGCCAAAGGCGAGAGAAAGTGTTCCGCGTTATCTACTACCCTAGCTGGACTTTTGATGATGCCCAGCAAAATTACACTACTACAGGGAAGGAAATGTTGGTGGTTGTGTTTACTTTGGACAAGTTTCAGTCATATATCATTGGGTTCAAAGTTGTGATTTTCACAGATCATGTAGCAATCCGATATTTGTTTACAAAGAAAGATGCCAAATCGCGACTCATTCGATGGATGTTGCTTTTGCAAGAGTTTGATGCCGAGATTAAGGGCAAAAAGGGGACAAAAATGTAGTTTTCGACCATTTATCTCTATTAGAGATTGAGGAATCAAAGCTACCAATACCTATCTAATAGACTTTCGCAGATAAGCAGTTATTCAGAGTTAATTAAAAGCTTCCATGATTTGCCGATGTGGTGAATTATTTAGCTACAAGTTTGATTCCTTCGAATTTAAATCCATCCTAAAAGCAAAAATTCCTATTTGATGCGATAAGTTATTTATGGGATAAGCCTTTACTATTTAAGAGAAGTACTGATCATGTGATTCGAAGATGTATCCCGGAAGATGAAGTCTTAGCAATTTTAGAGCATTGTCATTCATCACCATATAGAGGTCACTTTGACCCAACAAGAACAGCAACAAAAGTTCTCCAATCTGGTTTTTATTGGCCTATGCTTCATAAGGACAGCTATGCTTTCACTAAGATGTGTGATTGATGTTAATAAATGGGTAATATCTCATGACATCATGAGCTTCCTTTGACCAACATTTTTTAGGTCTCCGATTTGTGGGATATTGACTTCATGGGACCATTCCTCAAATCTTGTGGACAATCCTATATTCTTTTGGCGTGGACTATGTATCAAAATTGGTTGAAGCCATAGCTTCACCAACAAATGATGCCAAGGTTGTTATCAGATTTATTAAAAAAAAATATTTTCACAAGATTTGGCACTCTAAAGGCCATTATTAGTGATGAAGGTACTCATTTTTGCAACAAGCTTTTGGATAATCTTTTAACCAAATATGGAGTTCGACACAAGGTTGCTTTACCCTACCACCTACAGTCAAATGGCCGAGCTAAAATATCAAATCGAGAGATCAAGGACATTCTTGAAAAAACGGTGAACCTTATCTGGAAAGACTGGGCTCTCAAGCTTGATGATGCCCTTTGGGCATATAGGACGACTTTCAAGACTCTAATTGGCATGTCTCCATATTGTTTGGTTTTTGAAAAAGCTTGTAATCTTCCGGTAGAGTTGGAACACAAGGCTTATTGGGTAGTTAGGAAGTTGAATCTTGATTGGCAAAAATCGGTTAAAAATTGATCTCTTCAATTGTGTGAATTGAAAGAATTTCGAAATGAAGCGTATGAGAACTCCAAAATCTACAAGGAGAAAACTAAGAAATGGCATGACCAACGCATCATGAGCAAAGAAAATGCTTCGGGAGAGAAAGTTTTACTTTTCAACTCTAGATTGAAGCTTTTTCCAGGTAAATTGCACTCTAGATGGTTGGGGTCCTTTGTTGTGAAGAATGTTATCTTCTATAGAGCGATTGAAGTTGAGGGAAATGATGGAAGAACTTTCAAAGTGAATGGGCAAAGATTGAAGCATTATTATGGTCAAAAGTTGAGAAACATCACAAGCATTTCACTCAAGGACTCATGATCAAATGGCTACGTTGAGCTATCGATGATAAACATAGCACCTGTTGGGAGGCACCCCAATCTTATGCTTTCATTTTAGTTCTTTGTTATTTTAGTTTCTTTTTATTGCTTTCATTAAGTATCTCATTTGTCTTTTCTTTATCTGTTTTGTTCTTTTTAGGAATGCAAGATTGGAGCTATGAATTCTGATTTCATTCGTTGAGTCTCCTATAATCTAGGGAGTCTTTATGTTCTCATTTCCTTATTTTTTTTTTGACATTGGGGACAATGTCTCATTTAAGTGTAGGGGCGGGACTAATTTTAAAATTTTTGCAGTTTTGCACTTGAATTGTGATGAAAGTTGAACTATGCCATTTTATCATAGTACTTGGACAGAGGATTGAGTTGTGTGCTTGAATTTGACTTAGGCAACTTGAGTGGAAGGTGAATTATATGGATTGATTGGAATAGTTAGATGCATAAAGTCAGTCAAAAATTTGATGCTTGAGTGATTAGGTAATGTATAAAACTTTGATGGATTTTCACATAAGCACATGTGAAATTTTGAGCCTACGTGAATGCATTTTATATTCATTTCATTGTTTTTTGTTATGTGTGATACTCCCTTAGGAAGATTACCTCTAGAACTTGCATTAAACCGGTTTGAAATTATGAGATGCATGCTTTATGGAAATGATGAAGGCTTTCTTTGTTTTAAACCCATTAGCTTAAATGACCCACGTTATGCAATATCCCTTGCAAACCCTTTTGAACCTTTACCCTTTTTGATTGCAAAATAAACATTTAAAAGACCCAAAACTCCACTAGCCTTGTCTGATCACAAGTATAATGAAGTGTTAAGTGATCATTTGGTCTATAGTTTAGGACTTTTGAGCTTACTTGTTTTTCTGATATGTTTATAGAGGTACTCCTACTCATATTTTATTAAGTTATGTTACTTTTGATTTTCTCTTTTTTCTTTTTCTGTGTCTTTCTTTCTTCTTTTTTAAATCATTTTTCTTCTTTTGTTTTTTTGTCTGAGATATGCAAATGAATACATGAGACTACTACTACTCGTCACTAACTAATGCTATTATGTTTGCTTCTTTTTCTGTGTCTTTCTTTCTTTTTTTTTAAATCATTTTTCTTCTTTTCTTTTATAGTCTCATATATTCATTTGCATATCTCAGACTTTGTATTTAGTTTTCCCTTTTGCTTAGTACTTTATTAATGCTTGTGAATTAACCCACGACCTTTTTTATCCTACCTAAACCCAAACCATATTACAACCCTAAATAAAAGTCCTTTTGCTCCATGTTGGTGTGTATTTTATTTAGTAGAGAATTAGTGAATATGCAAGCTTATGGTAGTGTAGTCCTTTAGAGAGCGTCTTAAGTGAAGCACTGACCCTAAACACTTGAGTGATTTGAGTGAAAACGTGAGAAAAATCAATCTGAATTTTATATGTACCTTTGATCAGTGGTGTCTGTCTTTGACCTTGTTTACTTGCATTGATGAAAAAATTATGATATGTGTAGTAACTCAAAGCTTGATTTTGTTGAAGTTTGAATGAAAGCACACACTCGATTTTCTTTGAAAACGAATTGATGAAATTATTTTTTATTATGTTTAAATAGTTCAATTGTGGGGGTATTTGATAAAGATACTAATAAGCTATTATTTGATGTATTAATTTGGGTCAATTGTGTAGTGCTTTAGGGTAGATATTTGCTAAGTTATTGTTTTTATATTATATTTGGATGTAGGAGTTGTTTTGAAGAAAAGAAGGCAAAAGTGGCTAAAATGGAAAAGACATCGAAGCCATTGGTTTAGTGTGTTTTGGACACATGAAGAAAACATGACAACAGCAAATTAAAATTATGCAAGTGTGAAATGTTGCATAGTAAAGAGGAGGCTTCAGCGTTTTTTTAGATAAAAACACTGTGTAGTGCAGCGTTGTCACATGGGGGAGATGGCCCAACATTTTTTTACAAAAGAAAAGAAATAGCGAGGGTTTAGCGTGGTTGGAGGAGACAGGAACAAAAAGAAGAGCCACCATTTTAATCAAGCCCCCACTTCACGCCTCCACTAGATTCATGCTCATATATAACACTCATGTATGTAGCACCTATGACCTACACACGTAGTAGCTTTAAAGACTCCAATCACACTGCCTTCCTTTATTCATGGAACTTCAACAAAAACGCCACTCACAACATATGACAGCAGCCTTTATTCATGTATAAAGCGACACATACACTCACCACTTCATGCACAAGAGATGAAAACCAAGCAGCCTCCACCAACACAACCCTTACTTCCACCTCCACACACACAACCTTTATTGACCAGCACCCCCATGCATGTAGTCACCAAGCTACCTTTTTCATTCACGCACGTAGACCTATCAACGACCTCATACAATAGCCTTCGCACATCAAAGAAGCAACATCCAACTCACTCACGTATACACCACATCATTCACGCATGCAGTAGCCTTAACTAGCACAAGACAACGTAAGTATAACCCTCCAGCCCACGTACCAAACCTGCAGACCTCTCCACAAACCCAGTCTCCATTTTTTACAAGAAAGGACAACCTCCGCCCACTACAGAAACAACTCCTCACTCCACCAAAAAACAACACAGCCCCGACCAGTATAGAGACCCACATAGCCTTTACCAAAAACCCACGCAGTCTACGACCATTCCAAAAAGCATGCATTAGCCTCCAATAATAGCAGTCCCCACTTGGCTCCATCCTCCATCCACGAGCCAAGCACTTAGTCCACATTCACTACTCAAGAATGCAGCCTCCAAAAGAAAACTGCGCAGACATCACTAGGAGCAAATCACTCAACCTACGTCTGAATAAAACACAACCTCCATGTTCTTCATTTATATTTGATTCCCTCATAAATTTGTCTAGGGTTTATGTTTTTGGATTGCTTGACATGATGATGTGTGACTAAAATCTTAATTTCTCTTAGGGATTTAATGTTTTAGTAATGCTTTGACATTGGACATTGCTGGATTTCATGACTGAAAATTTACATACTTGTTGATTTTCCTTAGATTTAATTGTTCTTACTTTAGATTATTGGAAGTTTGCTCGGTATAAATTCACTTTTGAAAAAAGGAGGTTTTTGCTAGAAGAGTGAAGGAAATTTCGTCTAAGATTTTCTTATGAGTTGGGAGACCTAAGAAACCTAGGTGGTGAAAAATAGAAGGTTAGGTTTGGAACTTAAGAAACTCTAGGAAGAACTTAAGTAAGGGATTACTAAGTGATATCTAGAGTAGATAGATTAATTCACCTTTGGAAAAAGGGGATTAATTACTCTTAAAATTCACCTACAAGGTTAGGATTGTTCATTTGTGGAGGATAGCTAATTTAATTTTAAAGTTGGAAAATATCATTCCTTAAGAGAAAGTCATTCTCTATTGCAGTTAATACTTTTAATTAAACAATTGTTGCACTCTTTTCTTAATTAGTTATTGCATAGATTTTTCATATTCATAGTTATTTTGGTTGCATTGAATTGTGTAGTTGCTTAGAAATATTCTTGAGTTTTTAATAATTCGTTACATTTCTTTTAATTTCTCAAAATTTCACTAAACCTGATTTCAAACACAGCCCGCTATCATAGATTTGAACTTTCTCATAATTCTTGTGGACATGACTCGATTTGTTACTGATTTATTGATCTCTTTGTTAATCATGCACTTGCGATTTATGAACATTTATGCTAAACTGCATTAGAAAAATCCTATTTTCTCTCACTAAATGCCAAACAACATTAGAGAAAACTTGTTTCGTCTCACCAAATGTTAAACTGCATTAGAGAAAACCTTTATATTCTCCAACTGAATGTTAAATTGCATTAGAGAACCTTTATGGGATTAAAACTTATATCCTCTATGTCATGCCAAACTTCATGGATATCTGTATAAGGCTTTGTGCGTTTAAGTGACATAGGCATAAGGTCAACCTTCATATATATCCAATGACATTTAAATGCTTAAGATCAACAAAAATTTTAAGACTTTTATATGTATTAAGACAATATACGATAACATGTATTATTGAAGATAAATGATGATCATCTTTATTGATGAGCCATCATATCGTCATAATACATCAAATGTATAAATGTACATACAGCAAACATAACGATCTCCTAATTAACAGTGTTTAAGGATGTCAAAACACCTATACTGTATACTTGTGTCACAAACACAAGTGGGTGAAGTTCTTTAGTTAAAGGATTGACTAACATTTTTCACTCCTTAAATGCTCCAACCTTAATGTCACCTTTTCATATCAACACCTTTATGGCCAAATAATTGATCTTTAAATACTAAAACCCTGTGATAGTTTGTTGTTATTAAACAACATAGCAAGAAGATTATCACAGTATAATCGAATGGGTCTAGTCACTGAATCAACCATAGAAAACTTAGAAATCAAGTTTCTGAGCTAAACTGTTTGTGAAGCAACCTCATAGCATGCACTCTATATGCATGATCGAGGAAGTCAGTCGTGTTTACTTGACACTCTTCTACGACATTGTATCATCTGCAAACTTAAAACATGTAACCTTAAGTGAACTTTCGATCATCCGAACACATAACTAAATTTGAATATGAATTCCCTACAAGGTTTAGTATGTTAACTGTGCTATATATCAACATATAATCCTTAGTTCCTTTAAGTATCTCAACACTCACTAGACTGTATTATAATGGTCTACACCTGGATTAACCAAATGTTGACTAAACAATCAAACAGTAAATACAATGTCCCACCTAGTATATAGCCAAGCATACATCATGCTATCAATCGTATTAGTATATGGAACATTCCTAATAACCTCTCTCTTTATTTTATTCTTTGGATATTGTGATAAAGATTATCTCTCACTATGAGAGATTGGTGCCACGACAAGTTTACAGTTAATCGTATTAAATCTTTGTAACAAATACTCAATGCATGCACTCTATGAGAGGCCTAATGAATGTTGAGATCTGTCCCAATGAATCTGAGTACCTAGGACAAAAGATGATATGTTAAAGTCCTTCATGTCAAAGTTTTTGACTAAAAGTTGCTTAACCTTATACAACATGGTCAAGTAATTTGATGTGAACAATATATCATCCATATGTAGTAATAGGAAGATAATTTTGATCCCTTTAACCTCATATTACAAGCATCTTTGAACTTTATTTTCCATGAAGTCGAAAGAGGTCATAACCTCATCAACTGTAAGGTATCACTTTCAGGAGGTTTGAAGTAAACCATGTATTGATTTACATAACATGCAAACCATGTCAGTTCCATCTGGATCCTAAAATCTTTTAGGTTGATTCATGCAGACCTTTTGTAACATCCCGATACCCATGTTAAGGCTAGATTAGTAAATTAAGAAAATTTTATGTGAAATTAGGAAAATGCACGTCATGCTTAAGTTAATTGTGACATACACATTTATTTTGCACATTCACATGAATGTACATGTATTCATTGGCATTTCCGGATAAATTAGTTTATAAATAAAAATTGTGGATTTATTTGGAATGTATTAAATGTGATTTGACAATTTTTGTACATTTTAGATATTTTAGAAATTTTTGGTGGATTATTTTTTAGTTGAAAATTTATTTGGAGAGTCATCTTATTATTTCAGAATTTTCGGTAAATTTTAGAGAATTTCTGAAAATTTGTGGTTTTTTAAAAAAAAGAGGCAAATGGGAGGATGACACATGGCCCACATGCATGGGTGCCATGTTTCATTGCATTGTTAACCTTCATAACACCTTTTCTATAGCTCTCGATGGTCTACACCGAAACCACCCACAGCCATTATTTTGCTTCTTCTTGTCCTTGTTTTCTTCCCCATTCACCGAAATCTATTCTTCATCAAGTAAGTTAAGTATTAAGCTTTACTAAGTTGTGTAAAATGATTTGGATGATGGGTTAGTGTAGAGATGAATACATGCATGAGATGGATTTTAGCAGTAGAGTTTCGATGATGGCAAAAAATTTTGATTTCTCTTGTTGCTCTGTTGATTTGCCATGTATTGCATGCATATACAAAAATGAGTTTAGAGCTAAGTTTCTGGTGATACTATGATGTGGGATATGAGTAACGTGCTGGTGGAGTGAAACTAATCCTATAAAAAAAATGATGAAAACACAGTGGAGAGTAGGCTTGAAGTTTCGATTTTGCAGTCAATAGTTTATAAACTTATAGGTGATTGATTTTGAACTGTGAAAGGAGTTAAATGAAGTTAAAGACTGGATAAAAAATGAAAGAATATGCATTGGAGGGACATTTGGGAAATTGAAGATTTACAGTGGAGAGAGAGTCGAAGAAGGTAGAGAGAGAGGGAGAAGTGGAATGTAGGATGTGTGATATTTGAAGTGGATGGTATTTCTGAATTGCTTTGAGGTTATGGTGAGTATTGATGAGATAAAAATGAGTTTAGAAGTTATTTTAGATAAATGACATGAAGTTGAACTTTTAAAAAAAAATGGCAGTAGAAAAAGGAAGAAGAAGATGATGAATAGTGTGTTTGATGTTGGTGTTTGAAATGTCATTTTGAACTAGAGTTGTTTTGATGCACAGCTTGAGTTTTTGCCTATAACTTCTGCATCCGAACTCCAAATAACTCCAAACTTGAACCAATAGATTCCTAAGATATTTTTCTTTCTTCTCATAAAAATTTAGAGCTATCTGAATTAATTTGAGAATGATTGATAGGGTGAAAGTGTGGAAGTTTGCTGGAATGTTATGAATTGGAAAATTTTCATGAACATGTTTCGGTTTTCTAATTATAAATTGAGCTGTAGATTTTTGAATGAGTTCACTTTTTATTCATATTAAACTAGAGACATATTTCTACAATTTTTGTGAAGAGGTCGAATTTTAATTCTATCTCTTTGATTTTCAAAATTGGCATGGAACTGAGTTTTAGCTTAGGCTGTAGCACTTCCAGGGACAGAAATCATGTCCTATCATTATTGAATAAACTTTATTGATTTGGGACGAATTAGGTTGAGTTGTCTTCATCAACATTGTATCTTATTCTCTTAGCTTTAAATTGGCATAAAGTTTGAAATTTTTGGATGTTTAAGCTGAAAGATATGAGTTGAACACTTAGAGGATATGATCATGCGCTAGCCAAAAGTTCAAATGTGTATAGTCTGAGATATTTTGTGCATAACTCATTGAATACTAAATCAAATTGAATGATCTTGGAGTCGTTAGAAACTTAAGACAATATAGAACAACTTTCCAGAAGGAAGTATTGCCTAATTTTGTCATTTATCATATCATATTAATTATGCAAAGTTGACTCGAAAACGTATGGGTAGAAAATCTGATGTGGTCAATTAGGTTATCAACTTGATTTCACATTGTTTTATTTTGGTCCAAATTATAAGTACCTTATGATATTAATAAGGGCTTTGATATCTGATCGATTTGATGATG
>JAOSBK010000178.1:141196-156148 GCA_027568895.1 Erythroxylum shatona
TATTTATTTATTTTATAGTAAATCAAATTATAAAAGAAGCTAAAAAATCATTTTGACGGTTTTCATAATTTTTAAAATTTTAAAAAAAGTAAAACAAAAAACATAAGGTACATTACCCGTTTGTGTATTTCCTCATCTGCAATAATGGGGTCACATTCACGTTCTTACAACCTAAATAAAATCATAAATTAAATGTTTATTGCAACTATAACATTTAGTAAAGTGAAATTACAGGATCATCGGATTAGATTAAACATTCCAACGGTATAGATTCTATTATCAGTTCTAATTCATAATCTAAATTGACTGTTGGAATTTGGTAGGAATTCTCTGTGGCGGAGTCACCGTTTCGTAATCGTTGCAGCCTCTAATCTTGACCTGTACAAGCCCCTTTACCTTTCTCGCCGTCATTACCTCGCAACACTGTCTACGCGGTGCCTGCACCAATTGTCCAGATCAGGCCCATTAGCTATAATATTCCACGCGGCACGAGTTCCACGAATTAATGTATATAATAATACCCCCAAACACACGACACCTTCTCTCCTATCGTCCAATAATTGCGGAGATCTGACATAAACTATGCATTGTGTGCTTTGTTCGTGTCATAACGACATTCGTTTCAGTTGTCCGTGTTTCAAAGTCGCAATGTGTTTGGGAACCTAAAAAGTCTGAACTAAAAGGTTCGTGGAAACATACTCAATCCAATTTAGGCTTATTAAACGGTGTCTGTCCTATACTCTCTTGACAAGTAACCATGATGGTCCGGTGATATTCATCAACTACCTCAACGTGTTCCAATTCCTATGACCTATAAAGCTTTTGATTAGGTCGCCTGATGATTAGAAGTATCGTATTAGACTTAGCAAAGATGACTAGTGCCTTAATTAGTACAAACTCTTTGACTATTAACTATGATGGTCCGATGATATTCCTTAACTACCTTAATGTGTTCCTGTTCCTCTGACGTATTCAGCTTTTGAGTAGGTCGTCAGATTGATCAGAAGTATCGTATTAGACTTAGTAAAATGACTAATCGAGTTGAATTTTTATTTATAATTTAACTAACTCAAATTTATAAATCAGATTTCAAAATTTTATGAAACTTAATCAGTTATCACTTTTATATCTAATTCATTAAGTTATATTACTAGAAAATGAAGTTAACCCATTATTTTTCTTCAAAAATTTAGGAATTTTCACAATAGAGAGAGCTATGGGTATGGGCAAATTAACTTAAATTTAGACTTAAACTCATAATTTCAGGAGACCTAACTTAATCTATTATGCTTCTCATACCTAATCCAATAGGCTATGTTACTAACAAATAAAGTTAACCCATTATTTTTCTTCAGAAATATAGGAATTTAACCTTATGACTCTAGCTCAAAGTCATAATCAGCATAGATGCTAATGGAATGTGGACAAATAGGAACGACGTGAATAGCCAGACTAAGTTTACTTTTCCAAGAACCAATTACTCTTACGTTGAATGAGGGCACGAAAGTGAGACAACGTTGAGAGGAGAGTTAGGTTATCTTACCTTATTCCAGGTGTCAGGTTTCAGAGTGGAAGCTGTCACATCGACGAATTGGACGGCCATAATAGCCTTATACTCTGGTTGGTCACAAGTTTGATTTATATCCACGGCATACCTCTTGTACCTCGTCAAGGTCTCTTCCTGACCCGAACTCTCGACACCGTCCAAGAAATACACAACCGGTTTCTCACACGGGTCGGACCTTACCATCTGGGTATTGAACGTAAATGGACCATTTCTCCGAGTCTTCCATGTTTGGAATGTCTGAAACGCGGTCTCCAGCTGCTTTGCTGGCTTCAGAGATGGGTACAACTGAACAGTATAACCCCAAGAAACCGAAACCGACCAATTACGGGTCAAATCGTAGCAGAAACTGTGTTGTAGGGTCCGACCAGGGTCCATTTTATAAGGTTTGTTTAGCTTCTTAAGTGAGAAAATCGGGCTCAGTTCTGGAAATATTGGCTTCACGTAGTCTAGATGGTGGAGTGAGACCAAAGGCGCTAGTGGGTGAGCAGCTAGTAAACCATATGGATCTCCTCTTATGTCAAGCTGAAATTTAAACAATTTTCATATACATTAACAATGGAAGATAAGAACAAGCTGTAGAATTCCTGAAATAGAAAAGTAATTAACGGTTGAAACCTGATGGAAACCAAGTTCTCTGGTGATAGGAACACCAATTTCAGTTAGACAACCCTGAACCTTCTGATCAGACCCGTAAAATGATGCATATCGATCAATGCAACCATCTAAAATCCTGACAAGCTCTTTCGCTAGGGGATAACTAATTGCAAAACCACCGCCACCATAAGCCGTTGTGTAGGAATGTACCACATCCTGTTCGACACTCTCCGAATTCCCACCGATGTAATACATTTCGTTATGATCGTACTTTCCTAGGACCGTAACTAAGTTCTCGACGAAAAACACGGTATCATCATCTCCCATAACGAACCACCTCACATTCTCTAACCCCAACTCGAAGCTCTCCTTAACAATACGTGCAAGTCTCACCGCAGACCGATGCCCGTACCAGCAAGTGTACTTAAACCTCGACGTGTCACCGGAGACTGCATACGGGAGCGATTTCTCAGGCCACATATCTTTCTCCGATGGCTTCTCGTCCAGCCAGACGTAACCACGAGTCACGTTTGGCCTCCACCACAAGTCGCTATAGTGCCGGCGTTTGTTCCATGTTTTTGCTGAACCGCCGATCCCAAACAAAATATGGGATATGTTAGTTTTTCCCTGGAATATTTCTGGGGGAACACCGTCGCTAGTCAATTTTCTCTGGTCTGCGATGGAAACTTGATCGCATTCCGGGCAGCCTGTGAACTGAGGTTGAGTGGATAAAGCAGAGTAGAAGACAAGAGAGATTGAGACGACGGTGCAGACAGCTAAAGCTGCTTTAATGAATAGAGAAAAGACATCACTTGCTTTGACTGCTGACAAAACAAAGGTATTCCAAGCTTTGAAAGGGTCCTGAATTCTATCTCTCGGGGAAGCCATATACCTTCAAGAGAAAGATTTTAACTTTCGTTCCTGATCTTCAGAGATAGATACAGGTTCGCGAGTTAATGGCGGAGAAAGCTAAGCATAGTCCAAGGCTTTTAGTGCTTGAAACACCTTCGATTTTGGTAGGCAGATAACCTTCTTGTGACTTACCGAAAGGTTTTGAAGATTTAACAACAAGATTAAGCTTTTATAGGCCCGACGTCAACGTGTGCTCAAATTAGTAATTAGAAGGAATTCTTCAAATTTTGATTTTACAAAATATTATTATTAAAAGGAGTTCTTCACATTTTTATTTTATTTATTTTAAAAATTGCTTTGTATTTGACGATTCAAAACGAGCATGCAAGTCATTAAATGACAATATAATATTTATTAATAAAATAAAATAAAATACATTATATTATTATTATTTAATGACTTACTAATTATAAATATCGAACCTCTTCAAATTCTACACCTAATAGGTGTTAATATCTTACAAGAGCTACTAAATAACTATAATTGACATAAATTGTATGCCATGTATTGTCTCCTTTATTTTATTACAACAATTGATCTTATTTTTATTTAACTAAAAGATTTTGTTTGAATTTAGGTATCTTCATTTCACATGTTTAATATTTTTTTAACGCAGTCAAAGATTTTGATACAAAATTTTAAAATTAAAAATACAGATATCCTCCCCTCCTTTAATGAAAGCTATTATTATAATTTATGGTATATTTCATTTAATATGTTCTTGAATGGGAATATTATATATGCTTCATCTCATTGGTACAAACTCATCATGCCCCATGTAAGATTTCGAGTTTAATTAATATAAGACCTAGCCACAACATAAGTGTAAATTTTTGTTATGATTGAACTATTTTTTCTTTTTTTATTACAATTGATCTTATTTTCGGTTTAACTAAAAGATTTTGCTTGAATTTACGTATCTTCATTTCACACGCTTTAAATTAGTCAAAGCTAAGTTTTTGGCACATAGTTTTAAAATTAAAAATGGAATTTAAGACATTTTCATATGAATTCTTTTGAACAAGTAGATACATATATACACACATATATATATGTATATATATACAGGTAATAGGTCGAACCGGTCCCAGGCCAACTCCACTCAGTATATCCCAAATTGTTTTTTAAATTAAATTATTAAAACGACATGTTGGGTCGTGGTTAGGCGAGACTAGGTATATTAGTACAAACTCATCATATCTCGTACAAGGACGGGGGTTTAGTTAACCTAATAGCCAACCGCTGGTGTAACAAAGAACACATATTGTCTTATAATTGAACTCTTTTTATTTTCTTTTTTGGTACAGTTTAACTTTTTTTTCCACTTTAACTAAAACATTTTGTTTGACTTAACTTATTTTCATTTCACATATTATATACTTTTTTTAAATAAGTCAAGATTAATATTTTCACACAATTTTATCGCTATTGATACTTTATTACTTTGCTTTTTATAACATGACTTATAGAAATTACAAAGTTGAATCCTATATTACCGACTTATTTTTCTTCCTTTCTCTAAATTCTCATTAGGGATAACATTAAAATTTGGAGTTTACCCGATTTAATTCGAAATTAGCATGCTTAATTCAAATTGATTAAGTTGCGGGCTGAATTCATATTTATATTTTTAATTTTCAATATTAGAATTGAGTTTGAGGTTAAGTTATCTGACTAGATTGGGCTCGAAACTAAAAAATATTATATATAAATGATAACGTTTTAACTAAAATGATTGTATTTTTTAATTTTAAATTAAAAAGAAAATACTCAAATTAACCCAAATTAATTTGATTTGGGTTTGGACCGCCTGAGCTCAATCAGGCTTAGAACCGTTGGAACTAAAAGCTTCAAGCCCGTTTAGGCTTAGACGTGGACCAGTACTAATCTCTTAGTATCTACTCTAACACCTAGAATTAATTGATCTTATTACATCAAGTAGGAACAATACAAGTTTACTATATAGTAGAGGTTATTAGCTTATAGAAATTCAACTGTACTTTTATTTAAAATTAATATTCTTGTTTTTATTTTCAATAAAACTACAAATACACATGTTTTAACACATGACTTCATCAAGTAAAAATTCACTGAAGTTTATACTTTAATTAAGAAGAATATAGAACAGTTTCAAAGGTAAATTAATTCTTATGATTTGTTCTTGCACAGGCTCCGGTTTTAATGTCCAGCCCAGGCTTGTAAGCTATATTTGTTCTTTTACGGCCCAGAGTTATACGTGGCTTCAGTTTCTCTTCATAGTTCATGCTCATTGTTTCACATTAAATGGAACATAATAAGTATATTAAATCCTTTTTTCTTTCTTCTACTATAAAATAATTTTAAAATAAAATTTTAATTAAAATAAAGATTTAATTTCAATTTTAAACTTAAAAAACATATGATTTTTACTCTAATTCATCAAGTTAATAAATTTATAGTTAAAATTGGCAGTCTTAACCTGTCTTGAAATTAATTAGCTAAATTTAAAGTTAACAAATTAACTTTAAATTTAACGGATTTAAATAGCCCATCCCCCAACACAAAACTATATATATATATATATAAATAATTTGAACTCTTTTATTTTTCTTTATCACTAAAATTTAGGAAAAATAAGATTGATTTTTTTGGTTTGAATTAACTTGTCTATTTCTCACATCTTATATGCTTTTTTAAATAAATCAAAATTAAGATTTTGACAACAAATTTTAAAGTTAATAATATGAATATCCTCCTTTCTCTTAATAAAAATTATTATTGGAATTTAAGGTATTTTCATTCGAGATATATGCAATGTCATGCATTTAAAATACTCAATTAGAAGATCAAGTTATCGAATAAGGTTTGAAGGTAGATCATACACTAATAAGGATACCAATGATCTTTTCAAGAGATCAAGTCACACAAGTTTGTGTTGAAGAATGATTCCAAGTTGAGTCAAAAATATGTTTATAAGTGGTTCCCTTGAAGTATAACTTAATTTTAGGACTTATGTGTTTGTTCTTAGTGAGTAATTTTCTATTATTAATGGTCTTAGTTAGCTAATTCTATGAATGTTTTCACCTATTTAATGGTTGCTTTCAATAATGAAAGTATTTCTGACATTTTGGCAAAGTGTGTTTTGTATGTTATTATTCAACAAGTTTGGCATCAGAGTAGTTTTGATTTTGGGCTTGTAAGAGAGTATGAAAAAAAGGTTTGCTTGCAAAGTTTTTCACCTTGTGTTGTCTCCATCACATACTTTTTCACTTTTCTCCGTAATAACTTATGCATCAAAAGCAAAAAGGAGTGAGAATGTAGAGTAAAACTAAAAAAGAGAGTGTGAAACCATTCAAAATCTCAACATTTCTTTTTTTTCCTCCTCCAACAGTCATCGGGAGCAAAAGAAAAAGGAAAAAAATAATAATAACACTAGCTATAAGATCCATAAGCTCGAACTCTACGCCATTAATTCCAATTTTCTAAGGAAAAACTTATCAATTTTGGAGCAATCAAGTGGAGACCTTGCTCAAGTCTCAAGATCTTTGAGATTTTGTAGAAACGTGATATGAAGATCTTTATGAAGAAAATCGGTTGAGAGAGAATCGGAAGATTCAGAGGCATTTGTGATAATCCAACAAGTTGTTCATGATAACATTTTTTCTAGAATTGAAACAGCCACTACTTCTAAAGAAGCTTGAAAAATTTTAGAGAAAAAATTTTAAGGTGATTCGAAAATAATTAATGTAAAACTTCAATTTCTTCGTTGAGAATTTAAAACTTTGAGCATGAATGGAGGAGAATTAGTGTAAGATTTCCTTTCTAGAGTAGCTATAATTACTAGCAAAATGTGTTCATTTGGTGAAAATATTACTGACCAAACCATTGTTACAAAAGTGTCGAGGAGTTTAATTCTTAGATTTGATCATATAGTAGCAGCTATTGAGGAGTTTAAGGACTTGAATATATTTTCATTTAATGAACTAATAGACTCTTCGCAAGCTTATAATGTAAGAATAACCAGATCACTTAAAAAGAATGATGAAAAGGTATTTCAACTGAAAGGGGAGTCATCAAATAAAGTTGATTAGTATGAAAAATCAACAGGAAGAGGCTGTGAAGGAGGAAGTTTCTGAGGCAAAGGTCATGGCTGAGGTTGACATGGACAAACAAGGCAGTCTTAAGGTAAAAACAAAAGCAACAAAAATGGTATTCAATGTCATCATTGTAATAAGTAGGATAAGCAAATGAATTTTACTGAAAATGTTGAGGAAAGTAAACTTTTTATGGCTTATTATGATACTAATGATGTTTCAAATGCACTAAGGTTCATGAATAGTGATTATTATAACCATATGGCGGGAACAAAATCTATTTTTAAGGAGCTTGATGATACTTAAAAGCTTAATGTCAAGCTTGGTGATAACAAAAGTATTAAAGCCGAAGGAAAAGGTACTGTAGCAATCAACACTAACAATGGTAAAATTAAGCTTCTTGACAATATACAACTTGTTCCTAATTTGGCACATAATTTCTTAAACATTGGACAATTAATGGTTGATGGGTAGTCGTTATTTTTTGAAGATGGAGCTTGTGTAATTAGAGATAGGAAAATAGGAAATGTTGTTGTTAGAGTTGAAATGACAAGAAATTATATGTTCTCATTAGAAGTGTCGAAGATGGAAAACTTGGCTTGGTTGTCAATGCAAACAAGGACTCAATGTTATGAGATTTGAGATATGGACATCTTAATATCAAGGGATTCAAGTTGTTAAGTAAAAAAGGCATAGATGTTTTCACCTATTTAAAGGCTACTTTCAATAATAAAAGTATGTATGAAATTTTGGCAAAGTGTGTTTTGTACATTAGCACCCATAGTTTAGGCCAAAGGAGGAACGTGACAACAAGACAATACAATCACGAATTGTAAACACTTAATTTTAAGGGAATACAACTTATATTGCAACTTATTTATCCAAAAATCTAAAAAACTTTTGTTGCAACTTATGATTCTAACTTGCGTATAATATTCTTAAATTACAGTTTCATTACATTAGTTTTCCTGATTTAATCAAAACTCTCAACCGAATCCGAGAAAGAGAAAATTACATTTTCGTTTCTATTATCAATGTTGATGAAAATTAGAAACAGAAAATAGTACATTAATATACTAATAATGTTAATGGATTCCTAATAAAAACTCAACTTTCACGATCTTCTAGCTACAACAGTTACTCTAATAAAATTGTGAAGAAGCTCAACAGGAATATCAATTCTTATAAAAAGCATCGGCAGATTAAGAGTGATCTACATCAAGTCAAAAAGAAATGCTTTAGGCAGAAACATAAAAGAAGAAGGCATTACTCAGAAACATGTTCCGAATTCTGATAATTAAGATGTACCAACTTTTCCATTTTCATCAGAAGCTTATAGACTCTATGAACCAGTAACAAAGTTTAAAATCTCAGGGGACTTTGTAAGCAATTTCCACAGTTACTTCGTTGCTGCCTTTCTCAAAGTCACATTTCCATATGCATTAATGGTAAAGATCCAAATTTTCAGTTGATGAGACGCACTTGCACAGCGGGAAACTTTCACTGAAACTGTTTGTTTTCAGGATCTACATCGATCTGAGCTAAACAAACCGTTGCATATACACTGGTCAACAATGTACAGAAAAAACAAAAAAAGGTAAACGCATTGTCCAATGTCATTTGATCCTTATTCTGTACTGGCATTGCTTATAAATAGAAAGAATGTTTTGATCTGGATCGTGTTTAAAAGCTATCAATATAAAGTGATATTAACTTTCCATGCATCTACGCTTCCATCTTATAGCAGAAGCTATTTCTTCATGAATCAAAGTTATTTATATAACGATTCATCTTCATTCGGACGCAGTAATTTCTTTTGCTCATCTAAGAAGTGTGAAAAGCTTCATGGATTTGAAAAAGAAGTTCAAAACCTGACTGAAAATTAAGTAAGCTAGATGATGGGAGGGATAACTAGATTCATTCCATCTTTTGTCAAGTTCCAAGCTTATAGTTCTGAAACAGTGTCATATACCTATAGATAATCAGGCAATTTCTATCTTGATGAAGCCTTGAAAAAGCGAAATTATGTAGAACTATCAAGTAATCATCATTCTCCAAACCAAAGTTGGGATCAACTTTAAGAAGGAAATAAAACCCATTTTTCATCTAATGATTTCAACGTTGAAGTTGCACAAACTATGAAGAAGAAGTGAAATTAAAAGGAAAACCATCTCTGTTACCTTCCATTTCCAACAGATATTGTTCGTCCAAAGCTCAGAAGAATTCTCTGATACTGTTACTTTGCGTCGACGTATCATGTGGTTCAGGCCCTAACCGAAGTTCCAGGTCCACTTCTTCTTCCTTGGACGAGCCACGACCTAAGTTTATCATTTCTTCATTTCCATCTGTTTTCTTTCTGTCCAAAAAAAGAGATAGTTGTTGAAGTTCTTCACTACCTTTGTTTCTTTTAGTTGCATCATCTTCTGCAGACAAAGAGATTTCTGGCTTTTTAGAGATATGACGTTTGTCTTGACCAGATTCAGCAAAACCTAAATTTTTCTCCTCAGAAACATCAGGTGGGTTCTTTGATCTACTGATGTCTAAAGAGAGCAAGTTTTCGTTGGAGGCTTCTCTAAGCTTTGCCCTATCTCTTCTATGGATGTTCATATGACCTCCTAATGCCTGAGCGTTAGAGAAACCTCTTCTGCAAAAAGCACAAGTGTAAGACTTACTAACATGGCTTGAACTCCACACAAACTCAGATTTTCTTATGCTTGGCTTATTAATCTCCATATTCAAGCAAACAAGTTTTAAAGGAAGTGTAAGGAAAAAAACAAAGGGACAGAGGCAAACAAATCAGAGGTTGTCGACAAGTTGTTGTCACAAAAAGTTTTTCAAGTGAAAATATACGGCAGGCTCACATGAAAAAACAAATTATGGTCTATTTCTGGTTCTGCACATGTTTCTCCTTTTATTTTGACCAAAATGCCATCAAAGCTGGTCAAGTTTTAGCTATCAATCAGAAGAACCATTTCTGAGATGAATTTAAATATTTAAGAATTAAGTCGATAATGGCATGCAGGGCTGACGACTGTCATCCCGCAAGCAAAGCAAAGCAACGCCTGGGGAAACTTGGCCACTGGAAAATTTTCATAGAATATTAAACGTTGGATTAATAGTAATAACGTAAGTTTGAAAATAAATAAAAAGAATAAACACATGAGACTCTCAAGTGGTTCATTAAATTGTAAAATTATTGAGAAAATTGTTAGTAATTACGAATTTTTTGAAAAGAAATTTTGTTAAAAAATTTAATTACTAAGATACATGTAATGATTAAAAACATAGGCGAATTAATAAAAAAAATTATCGATGTATGATTGAATTATCTCGTTTATAATTGTATATAAAAATAAAATAGTTGATATCAAATTTTAAAGAGACTATAAATTAGATAATTTAAACAAAATTTTATTAATTTATAAATATTTCGACTAATTACGTGTGTGTATCGTATTAATTATTTTAACAAAATTCTTATATAAACAAATCAAAAGTGTAAAGAGTGTTTTAAATAATTTTACATTATATATTTTTAAATTAAATCATTACTTTAAAAGGTGAAACTTAATTAAGACAAAAACTCGCATATGTACAACTGAAAAGTTACAGTTGGGGCATCTAAAGTCTAGCATACGGGGTTGGTGCATGATAGGACAGTTGGACTTGTTCATTCATCAGCAGTAGTAGAGGTGTCTATATAGAGTATGGTACATCAAAACAAAGTTGGAAACATCTACAACAACCTCAGAATACCCCTGATAGCTCGTCTAATGTCATCGTATGTGCCCGACTTTTTTATGCGCACGCTGGATTTGAACTTCTTACAGGAGTCAAAAGCCTCCAGAGTTCCGTGCCCTCTTGAGATTGTTAAGCAATTTTGAAAAAAATAAAACTACAAAAGGGAAAGACAATTACTAATTAACTCTATGAAATTTCATTCCAAATAATGCTATTATCTCTATGGAACTCTAATTACTTCCTTAATTTGAAAGGGTTAGCACTTGTTTATTTATTTGACACCAACCTACCTTTCTATTAGTTTGAGGTAATGTTACGTTAATACTCCCTCTTATTCAAAATAAAAGTCGTTTTAAAAGGAATTTAATTATTCAAGATAAGTGTCATTTATGATTTTTCATACATGTTTATAATTTTATTTCCAAAATTACCCTTTAATTTCTCTCACATCTTAACTATACAGATTACATTTTAAAGATAATTCAACATACAATTAATAAATGTATATCAAACATTTCACTAACTTTCTTAATAAGTGTGCATCTCTCTAAAACGACTTTTATTTTGTATAGGAGGGAGTACTCGACTTTATCAAACTCCGGGCTGTTAACGAGATTTTAACTGTTTTTCTTGTTGTTAAATTAAGCATGAGAAGGGGGATTCCAAAATAATGTCATTAACTTAATTAGCTCTTAAATGTATTGCTCCACCAAAGAGCAACAAAGAAGACGTTTTATTATTTCAACGTGATTAACTGCTAATATTAAATAAGCTTACCTTATGTGGTTAAAGACCAACTCGAAATCTGACCCAAGTATCGAAAGTAAATGGTTAGGAAAATATAACCTTGTGACATCTTGATAAATTTATCAATATATTTATCTAGTACTTACTTTTCTACTATTGGCAGATTAGATGCAATGTACTTTCACAATTCATATGACTTCCGTGTTGTGATCGAATAATTTATGATATTCTTAGATGTGTAGCCAGTTGACTTATACAGTAGTAAGTAATCCTACGAAAGAAAACTCTTTTATTTTTTTTAATAATTTCAAGTCAACTCAATTAGGAATAGGGTTTAGAAGCAAAGCATTTACAAAAAGATTTTTAAAAAAAGTTGCTTGTTGAGTCAAGACTAAAACAGGTTTTACTCGATAAACTTTAGTGGCTAAGCTGTTGGCTTCATCCTGGGGATATATAATGGCAAGTGCTTGTACATAACATTACAAATCCTATTAAGTATTTGTTTTGGTTTCATTTTGATACAATTGATTTTGGCCGTCTTTGGACACAATAGTACGTATGTGTCTTGTCCAATAGCTACTCCCTAAATTTTTCTAATAAATGAAAAGCACCCTTTGTCTCCTCCTATCTGTCTATTCTATTATTAGCTTTCCTCTTCTTTTTTCCTAATCAATTTTCAATATATAAATGTTCTTCATTGTCACGATCAATTTGGCCGGAGTTTCAAATTATTTTGATTTCAACTGCGTCTAATCTTTGACCAAAAATGGCCATGATTTATGATGTGAGTAAGGAAGAAATGCATTAATTTTGATTAGACATGAACTTGTCTCATTAGTTAATTGATTATGTCGGGATTTGATTAATTAAATTTGGGTTTTGATAAATCAATTATTATGTTTTATATCAGTTTGGTGCTTGTCAATTATGAGTAATTAAGCTGAAATCATACTCTCCTTTTTCCGGTTTTTGTAAGTGTTTAGAGGATCCATATATTGCATGGGTAGAATGGTGATGATAGGACTGAATTTCGATTGAAAATGTGCTTAAATTATACATGATCATGATCACGAAATAGATAAGTTGATGAATTGACCTTGATTGATTTGTTCTTTGATTCTTCCAATTTTATATTCCCGACATCACCGTCCGCTAGAGCTTAGGTGGGGTTCAACAGCCCTCCTTGATGTGGCTTTTCTCGATCAAACTAGGCATGATGCTATGACAACATGTACGAAAATGACACTTCCCGGTGATATGTATCGATCGGTAATCAAAATAATGTTATCATACGGAAATTGTAAGAGTGGTAACGATGACCTATAATTTTGAAGAAGATGATCCAATCCGTACTAACATATGTTAGAATCTATCAATATTATATTATTTACATCGATTTTATAATTTAATTTTAAACTATTTGTTTAAAATGAGGCTAGAATTTTGAATCTTTTAACAGATTTATGAGAATGGAATTTATGGAAATGATTTACGAGTGTGGAAGTTATGGAAGATGAGTGTCATGTAAATTAAAAATGCGCATGCCTATTTACAGTCCAATTTATCATGATAAAAAGTCTAAAACAGGGATATGTGGTTGTCAGGAGCTAGTTGTGATCATGTTTGATCTTGAGGCCACTATTAAACGCAAACATTGATGTATTAACCGACTATTTCATCATCACTTGCACAAATTCATTTGCAAAAATCAATGTTTTTAAGAAAGAAATGTGAGACACGTGGAGATACTATGTGCCTGACCAACCGACAGTCACATTAGTTTTTATAAAAAAAAAACTATCCTGTGTATGTCGTTTTAATTAACTATATGTCTTTCATAGAATTAGGGGATATCTTTCATGTCTTATCATTGGACATGGGTTTGGAGCACTAATTTTTGTGAGAAATCTCAGTGTACCGATCCTCGATTCAGCCCGTGAAAATGAACACTTTCTAATTCTTTCTATCTTGGCCAACAGAATGTGCAAGCACTTGCAGCAGGATACGATTATTCTAAAAACTGCTTGGTGTTGTTCCATCTATTCTATATAGAAAGAAAAAAAACAATAGGCTTTACAGAGGTCAAATCAGGGAAATTGCAGTACTTGAAGATGCTATCATCCACTGGATTAGAAAAATGTTATTGGCACACCATGTTCAACCCAAGATTAGCTAAAGAATAAAAAACTTATAGAGGATTTAAAAGCTGAATGATGTAATATTGTTACTAACAGTTGTTCTAGAATAGACTTGCTTAATCTATTGTATGGCTTTCTGTTTGGATAGTTCTTGTACCTTTATACTTGTATAAGCTTCACTTCTGATAATAAATTTTATTCATTTTAAAAAAAGATTTTACAAAGAAAATTAGGGTTTACGTTTCCCCATTATTGGATCTTTACAGAGAGTAGTGGCAGAATTATTTATGGAGAATTTAATTTACCCCTCTAACGCTAATTGAAAACTCTCGAAGGATGTTGTTTCGCAAAAATTTAGTTCAGTCACAGTTGCTTTGAACTGTATATGTGGTTGATTAATATAAAGTAATTGAGTTAGTAACTGAAAATTTTCTAGCACAAACGAAAATTGAAAAATAAAAAAAACAAATCAACATCCTAAATTTGTTAACATAGTTCGATATATCTTGCTTATGTCTGTGGGGCCCTTACTTAGCTTAATCATTTTCACCAAATAATAACAATAGTTTTACACAAGGCATTACAAAGTTGACTCACTCAACTCTTGATACTATTCTTCGCCCTTACAACCCATAAAAGTATTATACTCTCAATAATACGACCATCTCATACTAACCTCAACAGAGGTTTTCTCAACAGTATTTAATTATAACAATATGAAATAAACAACTCAAATAATTGAAGCAATAACGGACACAATCAAAGCCAACTGACAAAGAAAAACTTCCCTAATAATGTAGCTTCACCAATGAAAGAATGTGAAGTTGTACATTGAAACATTTGTTGTGAGGCTTCAATATCGTCATTGAAAATCTCCACAAAACATGTCAAATCATCAAATATTTTTCACCAAAACGTCATACACGAAGGGCTGCAAAAATATCAAGACTATTAAAAGTTTTTCGCATGAAAATTACTATCATTGACACACCAAAAAATCCCTCACCATGCACAGGAAACACACACTACAACAAAAATGACATACAGTAACAGATGATAAGTGTTATTAAATATGAATGGTGACACTAATGAGTGTGCTATGCCAGCCCATGTTACTAAAGATATGATGCTTTAGTAACAGCTTTGACATGTTATTGTCGAGTTTAATATGACATTTATT
>JAOSBK010000178.1:187684-208671 GCA_027568895.1 Erythroxylum shatona
TATTATGGGCTGATGAGAAACCAAACTTGTGGTTATCCATCAAGACCCTTAGTTTGCCTTACATTTCCTTATATATGTATTTGTAATCTCTCTAACATGGACGATTATGCATCAAAAATTAAGAGAGAATTTGCTTTTACAATTTATTATCTTTCCTTAGGTTTTGTTAGTTTCCAAAAACTAATAGGGTTTTGTTTGTTTCCAAAAATACTCATCCTTTTCATTCATTTCCTTGTTCAATTCCATTGTCACACCTTTCCAGATATAGCCAAAATAAATCTATCATAACTTATTGATCCGATTGAAAAACTTTCTTCTTCAATGTTG
Organism: Erythroxylum shatona; assembly: GCA_027568895.1. Taxonomy (NCBI): domain Eukaryota; kingdom Viridiplantae; phylum Streptophyta; class Magnoliopsida; order Malpighiales; family Erythroxylaceae; genus Erythroxylum; species Erythroxylum shatona. The sequence continues at coordinate 188,012 of JAOSBK010000178.1, forward strand.
TATTGATCTTCAATTTAGCCTCAAGAAGCACCCAAAAATTCCCAGCCTTTTTCCCAAAAATGCATTTTGAAATCATCTAACTATTGAGCTCACAGTTTCAACACTTTCGTAATCCAGAACCTATCTATCAAGAAAATTCATAACTTTTTTTCTACACATCAGATTGTCACGATTCCTTCACCAAAGTTGTAGTCTACATCTTATTCTACATTTTTTTTTCAATAATCACCTCCAAATTTCAAGCCATTTATCCGTAATTTGCCTTACATTCTGTTTGTTTGTTTGTACTTGGGAAATTCTAATTTTTACAAAACTTTAACCATCATACCTAAACACTATAACCATCACTTCTAGCCACCTTAGACCACTACACTCCATCAAATTCATTCAATGATAGTGATATTTATTTAATTAGTAAAAAAGAAGAACTAAAATAATATTATAATATATAGATTTTTCATTTCATATAAGATTTTAGTGAAATTAATTAATACAAAAACTCAACTTGATGTATTAATTATTATAAATGATAGACATGTTTCTTGAATGTTACTCAAATTAATCCTATCGTGACACACTCTAATACTTAATGATAATAGATCTTGATGTGTTTGGTACGCGCATGAAAGATGGGGTTGGCAGTCATGTGAAGAGAACTGAGATTGTCACATAACGACATTAGCGGTGTAAAGATGAAGATGTCGCAATCTCAAAGTAGATAGGAGAGTCAAGTTAGCTTTGTTGTGGTATGAGCCATGGCACGATACTCTACTTCTGTACTGTAATGAAACACTATGGGTTGTTTCTTGACACACCAAGAAATGAGGTTGCGTTCGAGAAAAGTGCAGTAACTTGTGGTAGAGCAACATGTGGTAGGACAACCTTCCCATTCTGATCAGAGAAAGCACACCGATTAGGTGTAGAGTCTGTTGTAAATTACATACCAAAGGCAAGTGTTCCTTTGATATAATGCAAGATGTGCTTGACTAATGATAACCTAAAAAAAGTAAGGATTTGAGAAAATTGTACTGCAAAATTTACCGAGAAGGCAATGTCAGGTTGAGTGAACGTGAGATATTGAAGCGAGCTAATGAGAGTGCAGTAGTGTGTTGGATCATCGAGAGTAGGGCTCTTGGCCAACTGAACAATTTGGAGGACATCAATGTATGTAACGGCTTACAATCGGTCATATCCGCCTTGTCAAGTAAAATGAGATTGAAGCGACAGGAAACACGATCATTATGTATAATTTCAAGACCAAGGAAGTCATGTATTGGCCTCAAATCTTTCATGGCAAAAATATGTATGTAATAAATCAACAAAGTGATTAATGAGATTTTCATTAGAGCCAGTGACAAGCATGTGATCAACATATAAAATTAAAATAAGAATACCAGACGAAGAATTTAGAACAAAGAGAGGTGAATTTGCAAAACTACATCGAAAGCCAAATTTAACAAGGAAGGTGCTAAAATGATCAAACCAGGCACGAGGGGCTTGTTTCAATCCATAGAGAGCACAATCAAGCTTGCAGACATTTGTTGGCGATAGCGCATCACAAAATCCCAGTGGTTATTCCATGTGGATGTCTTCGTTTATATGACTGTGCAGAAAAGCATTTTCAACATCCAATTGATGAACTTGCCAATTTTTGACAAAAGCATCACTTAAAAGTAACAGCACTAATCCTAGTTTAATGACAGGAGACTATGTTTTATAAAAGTCGACTCCATCGATTTGATGAAATCCCTTGGCAACAAGACTGACCTTAAAACATTCTAAAGAGCCATCAACATGAAGTTTGGTCTTATAGACCCATTTGCATCTAATAACATGCATGTGAGGTTGTCATTTAACGAGTGTTTAGGTGTTATTGTCTTGAAGCATGTGAAGTTCCTCAACCATAACATTGTACCAACTGAACCTGGTTTAATGACAAGAGAGTATGTTTCATGAAAGTCAACTCCATCACTTTAATGAAACCCTTAGCAACAAGACTGGCCTTAAGATGTTCTAAAGAGCCATCAGCATGAAATTTGGTTTTATAGACCCATTTGCATCCAATAACATGCATGTCAGGTTGTCATTCGATGAGTGCCCAAGTGTTATTGTGTTGAAGGGCGTGAAGTTCCTCAACCATAGTATTGTACCAGCCTTCATGATTGAGAGCGGATTTGATAGAGTTAGGAATTGATGAATTGTGAGCATATGACATCGTGAGTGCATATCTATGGTTCGGTTTGACTATGCCAATGTGATAGCGAGTGATCATAGGATGCACTAGCGATGGAGTTGGAGCGAATGGAGGACCTGAAATGTCAAAAGATGAACAAGTAGAGGGAAAAAAGGGAGAATCATTAGAAATGAGATAGATGTAGAGTTGGATGGGTGTTCTGGAGCAGATGGTGTCGTGACACTAAAGGACCCTATGAGAACGTGCTCAACAGAAGGATTCATAGCTACTGGTGATAAGGTTTCGGATGTTGTGTTGTGGTGCAGTGGAGAGCTCGATGTTGGGGGCTATGGTGAGTTGAGCGATGGAATCTCGGAGTTAGGTGGCAGGATGTTGTTATTGTCAGTTGATGTGAATAGTAATGGAGGAAGCTACACAATAGTGGCTGGAGAGGAATCTGATGTAGGTTCATAGTCGGTGAAAGGAATATCGTTGAGGAAGGCACAGGGAAGAGTGATGTTACAGTAAGAATTGTCCTTGTATGGAAAGATACTTTCGTCAAATTTGATATGACGAGACACAATGGTTTTTCGAGTTTGAGGATGATAGCACTTGAATCCTTTTTGTCTCTCACCATAACCCACGAAAATACAAGGAATCGATTTCGAGCTGAATTTGTTTTTCTTAGTATCCCACAAATAACAATAACACCTGCAATCAAAAACACAAATAGAATCATATTTAGGATGTTTTCTGTAAAGTTTGTAATATGAGGTTTCGAAACCTAAAGCTGAAGAGGGCAGTCTATTAATTAAATAAATTACAGTGACAAAAGACTCGACTCACAGGAAATTCGAAATACCACTCTGGAATATCATGGCCATGCCATGTTCACAAAGGACCCGATGATGTCATTCTACACGACCCATTTGTTATCATGTGTGGGGACAGGAAAGTTGGTTAAAGATTTCGGCATTTTGAAAGTGAGCAACTAGCTTCTGATTGATGAATTCTCCTCCATTATCTGAGTTAACTACTTTAATGTGTTTGTCAAATTGGTGAAGAACATATTGTTCAAAAGTAAGGAAAACATTGACGAACTCACTCTTCGTTTTCAATGGAGTAAACCACATATAAAAAAAAACCATCGACAAACATAGTATAATTATGAAAATTGCCAATAGAAGTACTACGTGCAGGACCCTAAAGGTCGCAATGAGTCTTCACAATGGGTCATTAGTATTGTTTTTAGATAAAGGAAAAACGAATGTTTAGCAAAATTGCCTAAATAACAACCAATACATAATTCTTTGTTTCTAACAAAAGACCCTATAGAAATAGAACCATTTGAAGCTAAAATTTGCAAACTAGAAAATTTGCGGACGTCCGAGTCGTTGATGCCATGTAATGTCACTAGCAGACTTGGTGCGAGCAAACAAAGTAGATCGCGCTTTAGGGAGGACATAAAGTTCTCCTTTACATTGTTTCTAAAGAGCCATCAGCATGAAATTTGGTTTTATAGACCCATTTGCATCCAATAACATGCATGTGAGGTTGTCGTTCGATGAGTGCCCAAGTGTTATTGTGTTGAAGGGCGTGAAATTCCTCAACCATAGTATTGTACCAGTCTTCATGGTTGAGAGCGGATTTGATAGAGTTAGGAATTGATGAAATGTGAGCATATGACATCGTGAGTGCATATCTATGGTTCGGTTTGACTGTGCCAATGTGACAGCGAGTGATCATAGGATGCACTAGCGATGAAGTTGGAGCAAATAGAGGACCTGAAATGTCCAAAGATGACCAATTAGAGGGAAATAAGGGAGAATCATTAGAAATGAGATAGATGTAGAGTTGGATGGGTGTTCTGGAGCAGATGGTGTCGTGACACTGAAGGACCCTGTGAGAACGTGCTCAACAGAAGGAGTCATAGCTACTGGTGATAAGGTTTCGGATGTTGTGTTGTGGTGCAATGGAGAGCTCGACGTTGGGGGCTATGGTGAGTTGAGCGATGGAATCTCGGAGTTAGGTGGCAGGATGTTGTTATTGTCGGTTGATGTGAACAGTAGTAGAGGAAGCTACACAATAGTGGCTGGAGAGGAATCTGATGTAGGTTCATAGTCGGTGAAAGGAATATCGTCGAGGAAGGCACAGGGAAGAGTGATGTTACGGTGAGAATTGTCCTTGTATGGAAAGATACTTTCGTCAAATTTGATATGACGAGACACAATGGTTTTTCGAGTTTGAGGATGATAGCACTTGAATCCTTTTTGTCTCTCACCATAACCCACGAAAATACAAGGAATCGATTTCGAGCTGAATTTGTTTTTCTTAGTATCCCACAAATAACAATAACACCTGCAATCAAAAACACAAATAGAATCATATTTAGGATGTTTTCTGTAAAGTTTGTAATATGAGGTTTCGAAACCTAAAGCTGAAGAGGGCAGTCTATTAATTAAATAAATTACAGTGACAAAAGACTCGACTCACAGGAAATTCGAAATACCACTCTGGAATATCATGGCCATGCCATGTTCACAAAGGACCCGATGATGTCATTCTACACGACCCATTTGTTATCATGTGTGGGGACAGGAAAGTTGGTTAAAGATTTCGGCATTTTGAAAGTGAGCAACTAGCTTCTGATTGATGAATTCTCCTCCATTATCTGAGTTAACTACTTTAATGTGTTTGTCAAATTGGTGAAGAACATATTGTTCAAAAGTAAGGAAAACATTGACGAACTCACTCTTCGTTTTCAATGGAGTAAACCACATATAAAAAAAAACCATCGACAAACATAGTATAATTATGAAAATTGCCAATAGAAGTACTACGTGCAGGACCCTAAAGGTCGCAATGAGTCTTCACAATGGGTCATTAGTATTGTTTTTAGATAAAGGAAAAACGAATGTTTAGCAAAATTGCCTAAATAACAACCAATACATAATTCTTTGTTTCTAACAAAAGACCCTATAGAAATAGAACCATTTGAAGCTAAAATTTGCAAACTAGAAAATTTGAGGACGTCCGAGTCGTTGATGCCATGTAATGTCACTAACAGACTTGGTGCGAGCAAACAAAGTAGATCACGCTTTAAGGAGGACATAAAGTTCTCCTTTACATTGTCCTATCAGAAGTGTCTTCCTAGTTTGTCACTCCTTCACACACAAAAAATTGTTAGTAAATTCACAAGATGCATTATTTTACATGGTGAGTTGCCGAATAGAGAGCAAATTTCGTGTTAGTTTCAAAACTAGCAAAACATCCTTAAAAAGGATCGTGTTCTTACCATCGCTAATGGGAATTTCACCAATGCCTTGTATCTCAAGTGTAGAACTATTTCCAACAACAATATAGTCATTAACAAATTATCTTTGAAAAGTGGAGAAATTACCTGAGTAGTGAGACATCCGATTCGATGCACCGATATCTACAATCCATTCAGTGTCCGGAAGCGAGGTGTCAAGAGTGAAGGCTGATAAAGCTTGAGGAATATCAAAGTTATTTCCTCCAGAATTACGTTGATAGTCCCAGCAAATATTGGCAATATGTCCTTGTTTCCCGCAAAGTTGGCATGTTTCATTCTTGTACAACTCCCGCTCTGGTGGAGTCACATGACAACATCCAAGTGGTGGTGGTTTGGAATGGCTACGGTAGTCATTGCGTGAAGGACCAACTTGCAGTTGACGTTGCTGCGAAAGTCGAGCTAGTTCGACTAAGTCCTGCTGAGTGGAAGTTGGCTTGTTGAACAAGAAGCCAGTCGCAGGATAGAATCCTTTACCTTGCAATGAGAACTTGGGCTGCGTTGGATTAGAGATGGCAAAATTCTGGCTACTCACCTTATCGGATCAGTAGTTTCACTATACAGCAAATACATAGTTTGAGCCACCATAGTTTGAGAAATAAATATCACTTTCCTCATAAGTAGTAACTTGTGAAACATAATCAGTAAAAGTGGGAAGAGGTGGCTTTAACATAGATGTGATTAAATCTTTGTAATTTTGTCCAACGCTCATCAACAGACAATAAACTTTATCTTTCTCTGAAACTGGCTTACCGATGGTTGCTAGTTTGTCACAAATTGACTTGTAAGAGCGAAGGTGGTTGGTCATGGATGTGGCGGAGTCCTTTTGGAAGCAATTGAGTTATTGTTAGAGCATGAACTCTCGCTCTAACGATGAACTAGCAAATTCTTGTTTGAGAGCATCCCGTAGTTCTTTAGACGTCTCGTCTCAGATGGCAAGATAGAGCACTTCAAGAGCCAACGTTACGATCAAAAGGCCTCATAGTGTTAGACCTGTTTACTGCCAGACGGTGAATTCTTAGGTTTCTTCAACTTACTTGGAATCATCGATGATAGAAGAGGTGTCGTCTTTGATTGTTATGGTAGCTTTTCCTGCATTAGAGGCTTTGTTGGTTATTACCTTGTAGCATTTTGGAGGTTGATTTTGTCCAAGGAGAAAACCCCAGACCTTGTGACAAATGGTCATTTCTTTGACCTGTTCTCGCCTTACAATATAGGTATCTTGCAAGAGTTTGACTATGACAAAATTTAAGAGATTGATGCTTGCGGAAGCATTAGTGAGAAGGTCATTGGCAGACATGGCGATGTATGTGAATCGAAGAGAATTTTGCATTCACACTTCCCGCTCTGATACCATAAAGAGAGGAGATAATGGACAAAGAAGGAAGTTTTTTTATTGATTAAACTTTTGGTGTTTTTCCACACTCATACAAGAAGGAGGCTAGGAGAATATAGCATACAAAAACCTAGGCTAGGCGAAACCCTAGGTGCTGTAACTATAATAATTATAGTTGCAAGTTTGCTGCGACCCTTTATGTGGAGATGGGGCTTGGGCTTTGTAGTATAACTTCTTTGTACGATCTTTTATCACACATACGAGTTAATGCCTTGCTGAGATTACTGATACCATCACATTCTTCTAGTAATAGAGAATTGTTCTGAGCACCATCGTCCTTATGACTCCCTTTCTCCTTATAGCTCCGCTATTGGACACTTGCGCTATTAAACTCGAAGACTTTAATTTTTAATCATCAAGCAATTCATAAGACTACAACAACAATTCAATGAAAGTCTCACTGATAAACAAAGTCCGAAAAAGTTCAGTAGTACAAATCCTTATCTCCTAACTGATAAAGCGGTTCTTGATATAATCACATGAAAATAAATATATGAATATACATATTAAAATAATAAAATAGTAATAATTTAAAATAAAATAAAATAAAAAGAGACATAAAGAAGAAGAAATTTTAATAAATAAAATAAATAAATAGATGTGTATAAAACAATAAATATAAATAAGGTAAAGAGTAAAAAAATTAAAGATAAAATAAGTTAATAAATACAGAAACTAGAGAGAAGACAAGTATAAAAATAAATTAAACAAGTCATTACTAGCAAAAATTTAAGCTATTTAAAAAAATGTTTAGGTTAAATACCTAGGAAGGGAGTACTACATATTGAAAATTTAGGATAAATATAAGACTAAGACTTGAAGAAATATGTTTAAAAGAATAAGAATGATCTCTCTTAGCTTCATAAATCTCTCTATTTTTAGGGTTATATATATAGAAGAAGTAATATATAATTGTCAAACGCCATCCAAGTGATAATTATTTATTTAGTTTACAAGCTAGCGAAACATTTTTCGATTTTGTTATTTTGCAACAAAGAAATTCGGATTACTAAAATCTTATCCTCAAGTTCGCATGATATTTAATAACGAGACGCGATAGTTATTTTTTTATCATATTAAACTGAGATATCATTAAATTTGGACTAACCCGACTTTATTTTTCCATCGCCTCTAGATCTGTCCAATGTTTGGTAATATAAAATTACCAAATGAGCTGTCACTGCTGGTAGCCCGACTATACGAGCAGAGCTGTCCAATGTTTGTAAGCTGGTTTTGTAATATAAAATTAAAAGTTTATATATTTGATTGATATTTTTATTAGTCTTCAATTAATATTGTAAAGGTTTGATATTTTAAATATAGTTTACCTTTTTTAAAAATAAATTTTAAATAATAAATATTTAATTATAAATATAGATATTAGTTCAAAAAACTAAAATAAATATTTTTCTTATAAATAATTTTATATTTTTACTTGTTTAATTATTTATATCAACAAAATATAATAAATTTTATTAATAAATAAAATATTATGTAAGAGAAATTAAAGTAAATTTGCTTATTTAATTTACATTGAATTTTTATCTAATATTTAAGTGATTTATAATGAAATTAATAATTAAATAATTTTAAAAGATATAAACCAAAATGTAAAAAATTAAAATTAAAATACACAAAAAAAAGGTTTAACTTCAATTCCACCAATGATATGAAATTAAAATTTTTTAGGCATGACAAATATATCGTCCAACCCGAATTAAAAAATTTGAATGTGATTCAAACTTTAATCAAGTCGAATATAATCAATTAAGGTTTAAATGAATTCGAATGAGATTAAATTTTGAATCAGATTCGATTTTTTTAAAAAAACATTTAAACTTTAATCTGAATTCAAAGTGCATATATATTTGAAGTTCAAAGCTCTTATATAGCATTATTTTGTTAATATGATAAAACATTGTGGTTGTATGCGAACGAAAACTACAAAAAAAAAAAAAGCTATTTGTGTGCTTTTCATTGACGCAGATTTTCATTTCTTGCATGTTACTCAAAATTTCTACATATTATACTATAATATCAGTAATAGTATTAGTGGTATGAAATGAAGAACTTGAGATAAGACTTTTGCCTTGTGATCCTAACAGCATGCAGTAGGTATTCTTGCCTCGTGATAGTTTATTGATATACATCAGTTGTTTCCTTTAATATAAAAATAACCAATGACAAAGTATGGCCAATTTGGATTAGAAAATGCACTAATAATGAAGTTGATGTTTTTTTTTTCAAATTTAATATCAATGTCAATTTAACTTTATGTCTGATTTTTAAAACATTAGATGTTATACATATTTGAGACATCTTCCAAATTATAAATATCATATTTACGCTATCCATATGATAATTACAAGATTTAATTTTCAAGCATCATCTTATAATTATAATTTTATAATAAGTAGAAATCTTGCGTAACACACAAAATATGCATCAGTCGTTGAAGATAATATTTATAAAATTGTTATTTCATGTCATACTACTATTAATTGATATATATTTTTATATTGGTCCTTCAATTTTAAATTTTTTATTGAAATTCGATATAAAGAATACCGATTGATATCTATCGGTGGCAATCAAAATAATTAATGTACATCACAAACTATTTATTAATATGTAAGAATATTTTAAATGATATCAATTACGATAATTATAAAAACTACAGAAATAATGCACAGTGGATTTTTGTTTTCTAAAAACAATAAGATAAAAATAGTGGTTCTCTAATAAAATATTAGGTATATAAAAAATTGCTTGAAAAATCAAAAAATTTTACAGATACATGACTACTTAATTTATTATTTATTTTATTAGGTTATCCTGATTAAAAAGGAAATGTTATTATTTTTTGATTCCAGGTAACTTTTTTCTTATTTGGAAATGCCGAGCTGCTTCATAAATGTAGGAAACCTTAACATCATCAATTACAAGTACAACAAAGACAAGTAGCGAAAACAACCTATTGCAAATCAATAATAAAATGATACGAAGATTGTTTAGTGTTTGTGCTTAGGAGATGTAAACGCAATCAGCTCACCGTCGGCTTCAAACTTAGTCATCTCTTTCTTTGTCAAAGTAATCCATAACTCTATACCACCACCTTCTTTGGAGTCAAAAAAACCTACAAAATTACCAAACGAACACCGTGTAGAGCTCACCCACTCTGGCTTTCCCCATCCAAAGTCGATCTCATATATCGGAAACCTGCAACAACTTGAAAAGTCAACAGTAACCAGCTCTCCTTTTATCATCCTCTCGGACGTCTCTTTAATCATATCAAAATATGTGTTCCCTGATTGCAGATTCTTCACGTACTCTGCGTTCAAGTTCACTAATGTTTCTCTCATTTTCCTGACCACGAAATCATCACATGACGATTTCGTATTGTTGTCTACCATTTTTACTAGTTCGGGATCTAGTACGAGGTTCCCGAATTGTTGCTCCGAGAATGGCAGGTTCATCCTTGGACGCAAGTTCACTGCATGACAGGCTATGATGACTTTGTCTCTACTTGCTTTGATTTCCGTGACGGTCATGACCTTGCTCCATATGTAAGCCGTTAATGCTTCAACCCGTGTCGGTCGTATTGTCTCCTCGTTGATGTTGTCCCTGTAAACGTACCTGTCTCGGAGAGCTGATAAGCATGAGGCATCGAAAACAAACCTCTTTGTGACAAAATTTTTCCTGTTGTACACGAACCCACGGTCAAATTCAGGCAGGTTAACAGGTGCAAAGTACTTGGCAGAGTCGAAATGAGGGGCGATTGTAGCGCTTCCTTCGCCCCGAGAAATGGCGGACCAGGTTTGAAGGAACATAATTGAAGACAATGCATCACCCATTTTGTGACACATGGCAAACCCTATCGTCATTCCGCCACAATCGAAGTGAGTGACTTGGGCACAAGCAACCTCGTCACCAACATGATCCATGTCGAAAGGAAGCAACTTGTTGATGTCATAGGAATTGGGATTTTGGAGAATATCTTGAATGTTGCACTTGGCCTTGGCTTCCACGAAATAGACCCCCTCATCGTTGCAGTCCACGTACTTGTTCTCTCTGAAACGTCCGGCCACCGGATAAAACATGGTCAAGGCCTCAGATAAAGACCTTTTAACTCTCTCGCAGGTTTCTTCTTTGTTTGTGCTATTGTCACTTGCAGGATAGTAGAAGATCCAGGGCATGTACATTGTAAGCATCATTTGATCGATGCATGAGAGTTGGTGATATCGGCTACGTTGGGCTGTGGGAAAAGATGGTTTGACTAGATCTTGGCAGAGTACTTCCACTTCAAACTTCATGTCCTCTGCCATTGAAATGAAGGTTATGGAAATTCTATCTTTAAGCTGGCCTTTATAAACTAAGTGCAAATTAATTAATGGTTTGTTGAATTAAGACTAGGACCATAAAGAAACACTAATTAATTACACAATGATTCGCTTCTGCCTTATTGATATGCATATAACATTGCCTAGTTTCAAATTCCCTACCAAAACCTGTAATAACGTAAGCTTTTCTTTCTTGTCTTTTAAGTTTGCCTCTACCAGTAAGTGATGGTCATGATTATGTTTGTACTTCAAGAATCTGTTCCTTTTTGGTGTCTGTTAATGTGTTTACTCCTAGATTGTGACTATGAAAATGAATTGAAGAACTTCAGATTAACGCATTACTTGTGCGTTCTTCATATATTATAAATCTATAATTATAACATATTCCTTGAAAGCTAGATATTATAATTATCATAAATATGATTTTTTAATTTGGAAAATATTATAATTTGTTTCGTCTGTATACAAAACGCCGAACGTAGATTGAATATTTCATTTAATATATACTAGACGGAGCCTATCAATCCTTGACTAGGGGGTTTTGGACATAATATTGGTTATTGCATTACAGCTTGTGCTGAACTATGGAGGTATTTTCAGGCTTGACTCTTGCATGGAATGAGAGGTATCAGAGAGTAGAACTCGAAGTGAATTCATTGACTGTCATTAACAGTTTATCAGTATCGGCTACATCATTTACACCTCACACCTATTTAATTATGGAGATCCAATACCTACTACATCGTGAATGGATTGTGAAAGCTAGGCATATCTACCGAGAGACTAATTGAACTACGAATTAGCTAACAAATCATGTCAGATCCTTAGACCTCGGTATCCATTAGTATCGAAACCCGCCTGTGGGTTGATTTGATATCCTATTAGAGGATATAGCTGGGTTTTCCTTTCCCATACTAATACCTTAACATGTCTGTACTTTTCCTTATGATATAAAAAAATAAAATAAAATTGGTAGATAGGCCCTTTGCTTTTGAGAGAAGTAATATAACTCTTAGATTGATTATTGAAATAATGTCCACAATGACTGCATCTTAAATAATGCCATCTGCTTTATTTTAAAGAATTGGCACGTTGGATTTGATAACTTGCTCTCTCATATCGAGTAATGATGAAAGAATATCATCTAAAAATATTAAAAACTTGAGTTAATTTATTTTCTTATTAACCAAAGAATATGAATTTTATTTTTTAGGTGTATTAAATTTTAATTATACATTATAAATTGTAAATTATAATTTCAAATGATTTATTTAAATTTAAAAGACAAACTCAATCTAAATATTTATTTTTATTTCTCATTTTCTTAAGGTTGATATTTTAAGGAATATTTACTATAATAATTATAAAGACCATTAAAACAAATATTTTTTTTTACCTTTTTTATGTCAAAATTTGTTTTTGCCTTTTTTTGGTTTTTTTTGTCTCAGTTATCTTTTCTCAAGTTTCAACATGTACATGAATTAGATCTGTATTGGCATATGCATAACTTGTTTATGAGCAGTCAAACTGTCAGAGGATATAATTAAGGTTTTAGTAAGATTTTCGTTAAAGATTCTAAGATGTAATAATCTCTACAACAATTACATGAAAGATCCTTATTGTAATTCATTCATGGAATAAAATATGGTTTATCTTTTTTGCTCGTCATCAGTTGATCAATCGTCAACCTTAGCCTTATGCCGATGCATTAAGTTCAAAATGAGCCCAAATTTCAAATTGGGTCATACTTTTAATTCCTCTCCAAAGGAAGTAAATAATAGAAGTGAATGCAGCTTTGTCTAGAATTACATTAGGATAACCCTTTTGTGGAGTTCCCAAAGGCCCAGTTCAGAGATTGCTCCTAAGTATAAGGATAGTCATGCTCAGGCATCATGTGTAAAATCCTGCTCCTCAATACAACTTTCAAAAAAAACTGCAGAGAAGAAAGAAGTGATCCTTATCCTCAAGTCCATTTTACAAAGAATAGAAGTATTATCCTTAGTGCCATGCCACTGGCTTTTAGTTCTAAGCCTATTTTTAATCGTAACCAAGAAATAAAAGAGGCTTTCGATTAAAAGGTATTCTGTTATAAGAGTAACGACCGGAATACTTCAATTAGCCCTCCTGCTAATAACCCATGACATGATTTATTTGAGAGTTTGCTACCCAGATTAAGGGTCCAAATGATTGAGTCATCTGACAGCTCATTGTTCATTTGAGGGAATGAGGAATTAAGTTGCTTTCAAAGAAAATTTTATGTCAAACTATCCTACATTAAAAGAAAAATGTCGTTTAGTAATGGATATTACCGACAGAAAACTTTCGGATTCTGTCTGTAATATAAATTAGTGATAGAATCCACTGATAGACAAAAGCTTTGTAATAACAATCGTGACCGTTAGTAAATTTACTTATGGCCGTTTTCTTTTTGTCGGAATATTTGCAGACAATAATGGTTATTCCATCAGTAACATTATCGACGGTTGTGATTTTCCATCGATACTCACTAACGGTTTAGCGAATCCTGATCGTAAAGTTGACAATGACTGTCAATATTACTGATAGTGATTCTCTATTCCATCAATAAATATAATAGAATTTACTGACAGTTTTTGGTTTTCCGTGTAAATATAATGGATTTTACCGACAAACTTTTATTTTTCGTCAGTAAATATGTTTTGAAAATTTTAAAAAAAATTCCAACAATAAATTTTATTTCATGATGTTATGGCTAATGCATAATTACAACATTTATTAATTATTTATGCATAATATTTTGATTTATTTATATATTAAATTTGTTTAAATAGAAAGTTAATTGATGATATAAAGTTAAAATTATATTAATTGATAATAAAAATATTAAATTGTACATAATATGTATTTGTGATTCAAACAAAATGACTACTATCACACTATTGTCCTGGTGACCGCGGATGCTCTGAGGTGCTACTCCTCTCATTCAACTCATCGGCCATCTCATTGATTTCACTGAGTTGTTAATGTCTGCACTGTACTTTGAAGCTCATTGACTTCATTAGTTATCAACTGTATACTAAATGTTGATGTACTGGAAGTGGATGATTGCGAATAATATGTGTTCGCAAATGAATCTGACCTGAAGATTCTTCCACAACGGTCTCTACCACCCACTGCATCAAGATATATTTGGCTCTCATCAACAGCTTGTTCGTGTTGAGATTGTTGCTGAATACTTTCTTGTATTTAGTCCTATTATGAGGCAATGTTTATATTAGTAAGTGATAATTATTAAGAATTAATATTAAAACATAAATTTTACTACATTAAGTTCTCTACATCGGATGTTGATGAATGTCACACCGTCATACTTCTTAGTGTAAGTATGCAAAAAGAGCTGACGGGGTATAGGCCTCATGCCCATAGACTTTTCCTGCATAAGAATAAAATATTATAAGTGAACTAAAATTTATAAAAATTTCAGCAGAGTTTCCTCTATTTTTTTATATTTACCCCCTATTGAATAAAGAAAATAACTCAACATAACCATATATGACACTAGACATTTATATCATTATTATTATCATTATCCATAATATACATATTTTCATTCTAAAATTTACACATCAATTTAAATTGAAAAAAACATAGTAAAACAATTAGAATATAAGTGTAAAATTTAGATACTTACAAGTCTCTTTGTATACTCGTGGTGAGTAATAGATCTTCCCGTATATACGAAAAGACTCTCTCCCCCCGATCCTCTACATCTGTTGGTAGAATTATGCTCTGAAGTGGACATTGCCGCAGGCGATATCCAATACTGCTACCAATGACTCCATATTTGCTCAGAAATATAAGGCAGTCGTATACCAGCCTTGTGCATCGCACCAATAAAGTCCCAATAATGTATACATGCTCGTCTTTCCCATACTTTATGTATGACCGCGTCAAATTCAGAATCCCAAAAATATCTTTCTGAAATAAAAGAAAAGATCAAATGCTTATAATCTAAAAATATTTATTTAATGAATCTATAAAAATTAATTAAAAAAGAAAATAATATTTTTTTATTGCACCTCAAACTTCTGATAGTAAAATTTCTTTGTAGCCAAAGAAATACTCTGCCATACATATCCCTCTAGATCATGCTTCTTCTTAAATTTGGATGTTATGTTTCTAGAGCACGGTTCAAACGAAATCAACCTAATATAAAAACAAATAATTTTAGACCATATTTAAAATTTAAACCTGTAACTTAATTATAAACATATAATGTTTCATGTATTTTCACTTACTGATTATTGACAATTGTGATGGAAGTTCTTACATCAGATCCGTCAGCTCTAGACTGGCAGTCGCCTCCTTAATCCACATCATTTACCCCTGATATCTGTGTCGCTATAGGGGTAGTGGTTGATGTAGGGGTAGTGGATGGATAGCATCCGGTACGGACGATGATGCCTCATCTACAACTATAGTAGCTGGAGGGGACTGAGGTGATTCAGTTGCAGCTGTAGAGTGTGATGGTTCACTTTCAAATAAGTACCTCCGAATTGTTGTCTAAACCTGGGTCGCATTATATCACGTTATCTCTTTGATGACATATTTCAATATGAAATTCATATTTGATTGAATTTTCTAGAAATATAAGAATTTGAATTCAATATTTTACACAATATATTGAAAAGAAAATAATTGATTTGTTGAATATAATATTCAACTTTATAATAATTTTATAAAGTTAAAAATTTTAATTGAATGATTTAGATATTGTTATTGAAATTTAAAATTAATGTTAGAATTTTGATAATTAACCTAGATTAATTATGTACTAGTAACCTTCACAGTAAATAAAGATAAAAATATGAATACGGTTGGTAAGAATAGGTCCATTTGGTCACTTACTAAAACAGTAAGAATAGGTCTATTTGTTCTGTTGGGCAAAGTACATTTTACAACAGAGAAATGTTACTGAGTACTATTGTCGGTTGTCAGCTCCAACTCTAGAATTACCATTTGGTTGCTTGACTATTTCACTTGCCTACACCTGTAATACTACAAATTTAGGCAAGTCAACCTCATACACCTAATATATGCTAATGAATTGGTCATTTTATGTGCAGATGATCTTTATTCCATTCGCATTATAATGAATTATGTTGATTTATTTGTTCAATGGTTAGGATTATAGCATAACCTTGATAAGAGCCGCCTCTGTATATCTGCAAATGTGAGGATTTTAGTCGACATAAGGTGACTTATTGGCCTTCACATTGTCTTAACTTCCTTTAGCTATCTCAGAGTTCCCATCACATCCACCAAGCCTGAGTTCTATGGCTACTTACTAATTATTGAATAACCCATATCTTGAGTGCTGGCATGGGAAAACATACTTATCTTATGTTGCTCATATAACACTCATCATCTCAGTACTTACTAGTTTACATCTTCATCTTGCAGGTTGTAGATCGCACCTCTTTCTTCACTTAAACCACAAACTCAAAGGTTTTGCTGATCGAAGCTTTTCTACAACAGCTACTGAACTATAAGCTTCTGCTCCAAAAAAGTGAAATATTCCAAAAGACCAACATTCAGTTTTAATTTTTTGATTGTAGTCCCTGTAATTTGTAAGAATGTTGTCTCTCAAATGATCAATGTATGGTTCTCTCAAGTGTTTTGGTGAATGGTTTATGGTTTCAGATTACATTTGTAATTTTTATACTAACACTCTAGAAATGGATTTTGAGAACCAATGTCTGTTTTATCCAACTTTAAGCATTACTATTATAGCACACTTCCAAATCAACTCAAGATAAGCAACAAAATGAAAAACAAGGTTTTTTTCACACAGAATGATGAAGAATAACTTTTCATATATCTTTTATTTTGATACAAGAAGAAGTAAAAATGGATCTTTTCACATTAGCTCTTACACATTTTTTCTAGGTCACCTTAAATCAATGGCTAAAATGAAAGCAAAATGATGATTTGACGAGTAAGGCATGTTTCTTACTCTCATTGGTTCAATAAAAACAAAGACAATGTTGCTGTCTGAAATGTAATAAACTCTGACACACTGCAAGTATTGAACGCTATAGAAAGGGAAAAATAAAGCTTGGATATTGCAAGGACCAAAAGGTTGCATAGAGTATAGACTTGAGCAAACTTGATCACTTTAATGGCAATTGACATTTTGATTTTGAATTTTTCTGCTTCACTAGTTTTGCAAGATTTCTTCATAATTTCATTGAAAATATCTAATTCTGCTTCAGGTTATCTTTCTTCAACTGATCAGAAAATTCCAACTCTACATTTGCTTCTCATGTTCTAGTTCTTCATCTTTGAAGTTTCCATTGCAACTTGTTTCAACCCTTCCACTCTTCTTGCTTTGGTCTTCATTCATTCAAACTCTTTTCCTTTGATCCATGCACTTCTGATTATTCCTAAGATCATCATCTCTAGCTTCCTTAGGAACCTGGGAACCTTCTTCTTCAATCTTCCTTTCCTCTTCACCTTGAATGATCTAGCTAAATCTTCTACAAGTTTCAGTATAGCAGGCTGCATGAAATAACATAATTCAACAACCCCTCCTTTGTTTTGTGGAGCCTACATGCCTATCAATTTTCTCAAAGCTTTAAATCTCCATCTTGGCAAAGCTTTGGCGAATAAGTCAGCGAATTGGAAACTTGACCTATAGAATGCCATTTTAATCTCTTTCTCTTCAATCAATTCTCTGACATAGTGGTACTTAACTTTCTTGTGTTTGGTTCTCATGTGATCCGAAGGGTTCTCTACCATGGAAATTGCAGCACTAGATTCACAATAGATGGTGACACAATTATCCTTTAACTCACCTACATCCATTAGAATCTTCTTCATCGACTGAGCTTGTTTAGTAGCCATATTCACTGCTACATACTCTGCCTCAGCTATTGACTGAGCAACACTCTTCTACTTCTTTGAGCTCCAAGCAAAAATTCCTGATCTCAAATTACAACAGTATCCACTTCTGTTTTTGCATTCATTACTTTCAGCATAGCTTGCATCACTAAAAAATATAACTCCACTTTTTCTCCTCTTCCATACTAGATTCCATAATCAACAGTATGCTTAACGTATCTAAGTATCCTTCTAGCATATATAGCATGTTGTCTTGAGGGATTATGACTGAAACTAGCCATAATATTTATAGCACAAGCAATATCTAGCCTAGATGCACTTAAATACATTAATGCGCCTATCATACTTTTATAGTAAGTCACATCAAATTGTTCACTTAGTTTTGTGGTTTCCAATTTCAATTGATGCTCCATGGGAGTTGCTATACCACTGTTGTCCTTCAAGTTAAACTTCTCAATCAGCTCCTCTGCATATTTTTTTCTAATGAATGAAAGCTCCATTTTCCCTTTGATCTATTTCCAGTCCTAAGAAGTAACTCATTTCTCCTAAGTCTATCATCTGGAATTCAGACTTTATTATCTCCTCGAACTCTTCTACCAGCTTGTCTTAGTACCAATTATTAGCAAATCATCAATATACAAAGAACAAATTAGTTTTTCTCCATCACTGTTTTTCACATGCAGTGTAGCTTCACTCTTGCTTCTTATAAATCCATTCTGCATCAAGTAGATATTAATTCTTGAATACTAGACTCTTGGAGCTTGTTTCAATCCATATAAAGCCTTTACCAACTTGTAAACCTTCTATTCTTGTCTATTTATTACATATCCTTCGGGTTGCTTCAAATACACTTCCTCATCTATCATCCCATTAAGAAAGGCACTCTTCATATCCATTTGGTGTACCTTCCATCCATTGTTTGCTCCCAAAGCCAAGAGTAATCTCACTATGTCTAGCCTTGCTACAGGTGCATAGGTTTTAGTATAATCCACTCCATATTTCTACTTATACCCTCTTACAACCAATCTAGCCTTATACTTGTTGACAGATCCATCAGGATTCAGTTTTGCCTTTTAAATCCACTTCGAGTCCACAACTTTGGTTTCTGGATTAGGTAGATCAACTAGTAACCAGGTTCTATTCTCCTCTATAGCCTTTATTTCCTCATCCATTGGATATTTCCACACTCCTTGTTTGATTGCCTGATTGTATGTTTTCAGTTTAGTTCCCGCAAATATGGCATATTTAGAAACCATGAGTGCCTCATCTGTTTTCCTTTTCATCTACATCATTATACCTAAAATCAAACAAAGGGTTATTTCGTTATAAATTAAGGCCAGATCCCTCTCCTTATGAGCACTATCAGAGTTGGAGGTCTCCTCCTGAATTTCTGAGCTCAATTCATCACTTTCCGAGCTAGGTTATAACTCCTGATTCCTTTCATCTCCTGAATTGTTTGAAATATCTATCACTATCACTTCCTAATATGATGTTTCTCTCATGACCTCATCAACAATTGGTTCATTCAATGGTATTTCAATACCAACTCCTCCTGATTTTCTAACTGTATGTTGGGACCCGATCTGGAAACCGGATCCCAACCAGAAAACGAAGGACGGAGGCGAAAAATGAAAAGCGAAAGCATCAAAAGCGAAAGCGGAAGTATCGAAGTATACAAAAACGAAATCGACACGAAGTGCTCGAAATGGACAAATCACATCGAATAACAAAGCGGATCGAATCGAATCTTACAAAGTGAAGCGAAAAGAACAAACAAATTAATCAAATGGAATCAAACGAACTGAAACACATTCCGACATCCGAGAACAATAACCAAGGAAAACGATCGCGTTGGAAACCTAGACTATCCAAATCCGGTATAAATTTTTTTTTCTTATTTTCATCTTTAATCGAACTAAAGCAAATCAAATACAATATATTCCCACTCTTGGAAATATAACCTCATGCCAAATTTCTTATACACTTTAATCATCTTTCATACAAAACTCAATACTTGATCACATTCTTATATACATCCATACAAATCCCAAATTACATTTTTATCCCAATTTTATCGAAAATTCGGCAGCATAACGGCTGCATTTATTCTAACCCAAACCTGCAAATGGTAAAATACACTTCTATAATCTCACAAATAGCCAGTATCATCGGACACCCCGTCCGGAATCCAACACAACAAACGCAAAACATTATTCATATCCAAATCGCAGTCATCATAATCATAAGCATATACAATCTCCATAACCAATTTCAGAAATCAGTCCAAAACCTAACCAATGTTAAACATATACAATTTATAACTCAAATCCATACTCAAGTCTCGAACTCATATACATCCCGAAATAAATGCTTGATATACATAAATGGCAACTCAAGCCATAAACAATATTAATTTCCAAATCTCAATTCACACAAAAATACAAAAAGACAGACGATACAAAATCGGACCAAACGTCTTCACTTTCTTTCATCCGATCTCCTGCTCGAAACCTGGAGATGGGGATGAAAGGGGGGTGAGCTCGACGGCTCAGTGGATAA
>JAOSBK010000178.1:216953-230699 GCA_027568895.1 Erythroxylum shatona
CCACCACAAGAAGATATTCACGTATCTTGTAGAATCCTTTTTAAAATCAAATAAGGAGGCAATAACTACATGGACTTCTAATAAAACACAAACTTCATCTTTTATATGTCCAATTGAAAATGCCAAAATCAAATAAAGAATATATAAAATATATTCTAACAACAACAAACCAAATCTGTTTGATTCTTTCAAGGTACATTGAAACAAAACTACCAGGTGCATTTCCAAGGTTCATTCTATTATTTGTTAGAAGACAAACATCTATGCTTCCCCAAGTTTTTATAACTTCGATAACCTGTCAAAGTAGTGACAAGCATGTGCTTTGTTTCTACAAGGAATGGTTGCTTAGAGAGAACGAATTAAGATGATGAACATTGAACTTGCATATGCTCCAAAAGATATCTATCTGGATCCATTTTTTGTGACAATCTAAGAGACTCATTGTGAAACTTATAATAGTTGGCGGATGTCTCCTGGTTTGTGCAGTCCGAAGAATGACACTATGGACTCTTGTCTGAAGAACATATCTTCAATTTACTATCCCAACTTAAATGATATAACAGGTCTTGCTTCACCTGTTATGCATTTTTAAGAATAATAGACTAGAGGAAACTTTCCCAATGGAGAAAAGTGTGCCTGCACTATTGATCCTCATAAGGTCTCTGCTATTATATTGTGGGAATTGTGGCCAAACTGCAGTTCCTTATCCAATTAGCACAGGAATTGACTGTGGTGATCAGTTCTACAAGATTCGGTGCACTGCAGGAAATCTATGGTTCAATGCTTTAAATGGAGCACCCTACAGGTTCACATCCATTAACCCGCTAACTCAGCGAATTATTATTAAACCGACTAGCCTGGTACCTGACTCTTGTAAGTCAATTGACTTCCACAGTTAAGGACTACAGCTAAACCACAGCCTTCCCTTCAATATCACTAATTTAAACACCATTCTATTCCTCAACTGTAAAAAGGCAGTGTTACACTTGAAACCACCTATGTAGTGCACAGAAAGTAGCATTTTCCATAACTACATCAAGGAACAAGCAGTTGCTTGTATGAAAGAACCATTCTGTTGTACGTTCAAGACTGGAGGACTACAAAATGGTTATGAGATTAAGGTCTACGATGGAGGGTGTGGAGCTTATCAAAGCTTTGTGAACTTGGATGTTAAAAAGGTGGCAGCCAAGCAATGGCCTGCTCCAGGGATAGAGATACAATGGGCACTGCCTCAGGAACCAATCTGCAAAACTCAACAGGATTGCAAGGACATATTGTACTTGAAATGTTTGGCAGATCGGATGAAGCTTGGACAGAATAGGTACTTTTGTGATGCCGGAATTAAGTGGGAATCCATTAATGGATTGTGTCAAAGTAAGTAGTAAGGTTGATACTGAATTTGCTTGACTCTTTAGCCCATCAATGGATTGTTCCAAGCAGCAATTTTCTTGATATTCATGATTAAAGTTTGATAGTTCAGTAGTTTTGAATACTATTGAGCTTCAATATTTCGTTATATCTTTGCAGATGTCAATATTGTGAAGTGTCATCATGGGAAAGCTTGCAAAAGAAAAAAGAAAAAGACTGCACTCTTTGCTGGTATGTGATACATCTATTGTTTTCTTAATCTCCTACTTGTAGTTGTTTTAGTATCAGAAGTAAGATCTTGCAAATCTTTCAGGCGCAGCACTTGCAGAAGGCACGGTCTTGATCATGATCTTGAGTGGTATTGTGCTCTACAAACAATACCATAACTCAAGAATAGCCCAAAAGAATCTGATCAGGGAGAGGAAAGAGATGCTGAATGCTAAACATAGCGGCAAATCTGTCAGGATTTTCACTAGCAAGGAAATAATAAAAGCTACCAACAACCCTCATTGGCGCTGGTGGCTTCAGGGAGGTATTCAAGGGCGTATTTGACAATGGAACCATAACAGCGATCACGCAGGCAAAGCTTGGAAGCACAAAGGGCACTGATCAAGTTCTTAATGAAGTTCGAATACTTTGTCAGGTTAATCATAGGAGCCTTGTAAGACTACTTGGCTGTTGTGTTGAGCTTAAGTAGCCTATCATGATATATGAGTACATCTCAAATGGAACTCTATTTGAGCACCTTCATTGTCACCATTCTGGAAAATGGACTCCATTGACATGGCACCGCAGGCCTCGGATTGTGCATCAAACTGCAGAAGGTCTAACCTATCTGCATTCTGCAGCTGATCCACCAATTTATCATAACGACATCAAGTCGAGCAACATCTTACTCGATGAGAAAATGAATGCCAAGGTTTCTGACTTTGGCCTTTCAAGGCTAGTTGAAGCAACTGAAAAAAATGATACCCACATCTTCACTTCAGCTCAGGGCACTCTTGGCTATCTAGACCCTAAATATTACCGGAACTTCCAGCTGACCGATAAGAGTGACGTGTATAGCTTCGGGGTTGTTTTGTTGGAGGTGCTGACTTCTAAGAAAGCCATTGATTTTAACAGGGAAGGAGAAGATGTGGACTTGGTAGTTTACATGAGGAAAGTAATGGAAGAGGACAGGTTTGTGGAAACTATCGATCCATTGCTCAAGGAAAGTGCAGGTAAGTTGGAATTGGAGACAATGAAAGCCTTGGGGTCTCTAGCATCAGCTTGTTTAGATGAGAAGAGACAGAATCAACCTTCAATGAAAGAAGTTGCAAATGAGATTGAATACATCATTAGTATTGCTTCTGAGAAGGCTTCAAAATCCTAGTTCTATTTTATTTTGTTGGTGTTTTGCAGAGAAACTTTTGTTTATCGCAGATGATCGTTCTTCTTGTTAGGAAAAATAATACACAAATATGGATATTGTCAAAAGCAACAATTCATTACAACAGTTTTACATACCCGTCTTTTAACGTTTTTAAAGAAACTGAAACATAAATCTAAGATCCTAAAATTACGCAAACGAAAATAACGTAACAGATAAGAGATAACCATCTCCTAAGGCAGAAAATAAGACATCTGGCAGCATTCTTAAACACGTGTTTTAACACTCCTCCTTGTTTAGATGCTGCAAACTCCAAGTTTCTTCCTGAAACTTTCGAACTTGCTAAGTGGCAATGATTTCGTAAAAATGTCAGCAACTTGATCTTCAGTCTTGCAATAACAAAGAGTCACATCACCACTTTTCTGCACTTCTCTCACAAAAAACAACTTGATAATGAAGTGCTTGGTCTTGCCATGAAACACTGAATTGTTAGAGATTGCAATAGCTGCTTGGTTATCAATAAAAATCTCTATACTTTGTTTCTGTTCCAATTTTAAATCAGTCAGGATTTTCCTCAACCAAAGAGCTTGATTCACAGCTCCTGTTGCGGCAATAAACTCAGCCTCAGCAGTGGATTGAGCTACTGTTTCTTGCTTCTTTGAGCTCCATGAAAACATCCCTGATCCAAAAGTAAAACAATATCCAGATGTGCTTTTCATGTCGTCAATTGAGCCTCCCCAATCACTGTCAGAGAAACCTGTCAACTTGAGCTCCTTGCTCTTCATAAACTTGACTCCATAGTTCCAAGTTCCCTTGATGTATCTGATGACTCTCTTTGCAGCCCTCATGTGAGTCTCATTTGGACAATGCATGAACCTAGATAGAATGCTCACTGCATTTAGAATGTCAGGTCTGGTTGCAGTTAAATACATTAGACATCCTATTAAGCTTCTGAATTCAGTTTCATCAACTTGGGCAGCTCCATCTTCTTTGACTAGCTTTTCCTTTTGATTCATAGGAGTACGCATTTCCTTACAGTCTTCCATCTGAAATTTTTTTAGTATTTCCTTTGCGTACTTCTTCTGGCAAATGAACACTTCGTCCTGACTTTGCTCGACTTCCATTCCAAGGAAGTAAGTCATCAGACCAAGATCTGTCATCTCAAAGACCGTTTTCATTTCCAGTTTAAATTTATTTACCCAATCAGAATTACTCCCAGTAATTAGTAGATCATCGACGTAAAGAGAAATAATCAGAATGTCTGTACTATCATGCTTGACATATAAAGTAAGTTCAGATAGGCTTTTCTCAAACCCCAAACTAATTAAATAATCATCAATTCTACTGTACCATGCTCGAGGAGCTTGCTTTAGACCATAAAGCACCTTCTTTAGCAAATACACTTTGTCTTCTTCTGCCTTTTCCACGAAGCCTTCAGGTTGCTCAACATAGATCTCTTCCTGTAGAAATCCATTAAGAAATGCTGACTTTACATCTAATTGAAATACTTTCCAGTTTCTTTGAGCTGCAAGAGCAAGAAGCAATCTGATTGTGTCAAGCCTAGCAACAGGTGCGAATGTATCTGAGTAGTCAACTCCAAACACTTGAGCATATCCCTTTACTACTAACCTTGCTTTGTGCTTGTTAACTGAGCCATCAGGATTCAACTTAGTCCTAAACACCCACTTTACTCCAATCACTTTCCTGTCGTAAGGTCTATCAACTAACTCCCAAGTTTTGTTTTTCTTAATCATCGACAGCTCCTCATTCATTGCATCCATCCAATTTTGATTTTCTTTTGCTTCCATGTATCCAGCAGGTTCACAAACGGCTATATTGCATCTCTGATATACGTCAGAGAGCAATCTTGTACCTCTTACTGGTGTGTTATCCATCAATTCAGCCTCCCACACTTCATCAACAGGTTCCTCTGGTAGATTAACAGTAGATGAACGCCTGGGCTCACTTACAAACTGATTTGTCTTCTTCGAGTCTTCCCAGTTCCACTCTTCTTCTTCCATGAAGTGCACGTCCCTACTTATGACAATTTTTCCAGTTTGTGGCTGGAAAACTTTGTAGGCTTTGGTAACTGTGCTGTAGCCTATAAAGATTCCTGGCAATGCTCTTTTGTCCAGCTTATCTTGGTTGATTTGTGGAACTCGGGTAAAACATAGACAACCAAAAATTTTAACAAAGTTCAAAGATGGCTTGCGACCATACCAGACTTCAAATGGAGTCTGATCCTTTACGGCTCTTGTTGGAAGCCGATTTTGTAAGAAAACAACAGTATTTATTGCTTCTGCCCAAAACTTCTTGGGTAAGTTCTTTTCATATAGCATGCAGCGTGTCATCTCCAGCATGAACCTATTTCTCCTCTCAACTACGCCATTTTGTTGAGGAGTATAAGGAGCTGTTAACTGATGCTCAATACCTGCTTCTACACAAAACTGATTAAATTCTTCAGATGTATACTCTTTTCCGTTGTCGGACCTGAGCATTTGAATTTTACAACCACTCTCGTTTTCAACCCGAGCTTTGAAATTTCAAAAAACTCGTGCTACTTCTGACTTGTGTTTTAGAAAGAATATCCAGCACATCCTAGTGAAATCATCAATGAATGCTGCATAGTATCGGTTTCCATTTAAAGAGGGCGTTCTTCGAGGACCTGAAATATCTGTGTGAACTAATTGCAATTTTTTTGACGCTCTCCAAGCTGTCTTAGGAAATGGCTTCCTAGTTAGCTTTCCATATTGACAAACTTGACAATTTTGAGAATGCTCCTGTAAGATTGGTAAGTCCTTGACCATTTTCAACCTTTGCATTTGAAGTAGTCCACGATAATGAAGATGCCCGAGCCTTTTGTGCCAGATTTCTGTGACACTTTCTTTAGATTTAAAGGCCATGTGCTCCTCCTCCATTGGATTTAGAGCAAAGCTTTTTCCCTTCATTTTAACTTTAAAAATGTCTCTGCCATCAACATCTTGAATTAAGCACTGTTTATTTTTAAACAGCACTTTATAGTCTTTATCCAACAATTGACCAACACTCAACAGATTTTGATCAATCTGTGGTACAAATAGAACATCTGCAATAATTTTTGTACCTGAATAGCTTGAAATAGTTACATCGCCTTTTCCTTTCACATCCAGGTGTTCACCGTTGCCAATCCTCACCCTTTTAATCTCGGTGATTCTCAACTCCTTAAAGAGTTCTCTATTGTATGTCATGTGGTTGGTACAACCACTGTCAATTAGCCAATGTTCACTTGCGTCATAACTTGTGAAACACGTGGCCACAAAGAGTTTGTCTTCCTCCTCTTGATCCACCACTTTTGCATCTTCATCGTGTTGTTGAGGCTTGATTTTACAGATCATTGCTTCATGACCGAGTTGGCTGCACTTGGTGCACCTAGCATCAGGCCTCCTCCAACATTTGAAAGGTGGATGGCCTTTCTTTCCACAATGTTGGCAGGGTGGGTAAATCTTCTTCGAGCCTTCTCCTATGCTCTTTTGATAATTACTGAATGAACCCTCTCCATTTGCTGGCCGATTCTTCAAGTGCTTCTTCTGTTTATACTTTCTGCTTTCGTGATGCTTGGCTGGTAAGGCTCCTTCTACCGCTCCATCTTGTCTCATGGCTCTTCTTTGCTCTTGTGCTTGTAAAGCATTCAAGAGCTCTGCAAGAGAAATCTTTGACAAGTCCTTTGTGTTTTCCAAGGTTGTTATAGTGGCTTCAAACCTCTCTGGTACTGTTATAAGCAGTTTCTCCACAATTCGCGAATCAGTTAACTGAGATCCAAGCAACCTTACCTTGTTGGCAATGCTTAGAAGTCTGTCCGAGTACTCTTTTACTGATTCTGACTCCTTCATTTTCTGCAATTCAAAGTCTCTAATCAGATTCAACACTTGCATTCCACGAATTCTTTCGTCACGTTCATATTCTCCATTGAGATAATCCCAAATTGCCTTTCCTGACTTTAGTGACATTATTCGTGTAAAAATGGTGGATGACACTGCTACAAATAAACAAGCCTTCGCTTTTGATTTCTTGGTCTTCTTCTCCTTCTGTGATTTCATTTGGGCCACTGTGGGGTTTGATGGAAGTGGATGAATTTCCAGATCTTCTTCAACTGCTTCCCACAGATCCAATGCTTCTAGGTAGGTCTCCATACACACTGCCCACATCTGATAATTGTCTCCATCGAAGACTGGTGGTGCAATTGCTGAAAAGTTTGACTCTCTTTCCATTGGTTTACTCGCCTCACATATCCCTCAAGAAGTATGCTCTAATACCAATTTGTTGGTGTTTTGCAGAGAAATTTTTGTTTATCGCAGATGATTGTTCTTCTTGTTAGGAAAAATAATACACAAATATGGATATTGTCAAAAGCAACAATTCATTACAGCAGTTTTACATACCCATCTTTTAACGTTTTTAAAGAAATTTAAACATAAATCTAAGATCCTAAAATTACGCAAAAGGAAAGAACGTAACAGATAAGAGATAACCATCTCCTAAGGCAAAAAATAAGACATCTGGCAGCATTCTTAAACACGTGTTTTAACATATTTCTGTAAGCCACAAACTGGTTTCCTGTGAACATGAAATTCCTAGGATGCAACTAAAAACAGGAACTTGGAATTCCATTAATCAAAACACATCACGATGATATTAAAAAATGATTTTGAGAGTGTCTGCTAGAGTTATGACTTCAGCAAATGGTGCCTGGTGGCTGGAGAATTCACCCCAATTGTAACTAATCCTTGTAAAAGTCACCATTGTTAAGGATGATAATGGGTCGGGCACGAGTACATTCAAACTATTTAAAACGTCCTCGTTTTGATTTTAAAATTTTTAAAATCTAAATATGTTATTTAAAATTTTTCTTTAAAACGACATTGTTTTAGGATAAAGGATT
Source organism: Erythroxylum shatona (assembly GCA_027568895.1). Taxonomy (NCBI): domain Eukaryota; kingdom Viridiplantae; phylum Streptophyta; class Magnoliopsida; order Malpighiales; family Erythroxylaceae; genus Erythroxylum; species Erythroxylum shatona. Next base: position 224,609 of record JAOSBK010000178.1, read on the forward strand.
CAAACCGACTTCTCAAACCTGAAACCAAACTCAATCCAAAATATGATCAACACCTACCCTATTTTCAATAATTAAACAATCGGTTTAATTATAAAAGTTTTGAACTTTTTTACATTTTTATTAGATTTTTAACTTTTCGATTCGATTTATTTTAATAACTTTTATTGTTAAAAATTGATCAGTTAAGTAATTAATCGATCAATTTTTATAAATTAATAACTTCTTATAAAATAAAATAAATTAATTAATTTTATTGAACAATATCTTTTTTAATTAAATTTAAAAATTTTCAATATGTAAGAATAATCTTTTTCAATTGTATTTCAATTTTTAATTTTTTTATTCTTTAACCGATTTTATAATAATTTAATACCGATTAATTTTTTTAAACGTTAAAGCTCCTTTCTTATCAATTTAACTTTCAAACCGATTTTTAAAACATTGCTCTCCTACATGCAAAGGATATGCTCTGTAACTGTAAAAGAAGAATTTTCTGCTACTGCCCTAAAATGGTCTTCTTTACGTGACCATATTGAACTCACTTATTGGATTTTTTTAATTTTGAGAAACAATATAAATTATATTATAAAATATTAATATTTTAAAAATCAGATCAAAAATAAAATTGGTAAGATAAAATGTTTAAGGCTTAAATAGTTCAAATGTTATTAGAGCATTAAAAAATTAGTTAAGAATTGAATAAAATTAAATAATTTGAAATATGATTGAAATAGATTGTTATTAAGTTTAATTGAATAAATAAATTATTAAATAAAAATTAATTGATTTATTTTAGTTTTAAAAACTTATTAATTTGTAAAAATTAATTGAATATTAATAAACTGATCAATTTTTAACAATAAAAATTATTAAAATAAATTAAACCTAAAAATTAAAAACTAAACTAAAAATTAAAAACTAAATTAAAAATTAGTTTGTTCAATATTTTACATTTAAACTGACTAAATCAGTTAAATTTTTAAATTGCGGTAAGAGACTATATTTTTAAAAAGTTAATAGATTTTCTTAGAGACTTCATTTAAGAAAACTTCAAAAAGAAAAGAATTGAATGAACTTAGAAGAGATGTTTACTTATATATTATAATAATTAAAACTTAACCATTATTTAATTAAAATATTTTAATTTTGTGTCATAAAAGGCTAAAATTAAAATAATATAAATTCAGGTTAAGTTTTTATTGAAGCTAATTATTTAGTAAATCACATCATATCTCATTATTAAAAAATAAACAAATCATAAAATAATTTTTTTTTATTATTATAAATAAAATTCAATAAAAAAGTAAGATTAATATTAAAGATTTTTTACTAAAATTTAAAATGAAACGATATTATTTATTTCATAATTTTAAAAATTATTGACTAAAAGTAAAGAAGAAAATTACCTGAGATGAATATCCATCGCGCTTTGGTGCTCCGTCATTTTCCCGGAATGACGTTGCAACAGCCAATCAAAAATAGCCACGTGTATAATGAATCTAAACGATTTTAACTCCGACTCTTGAGAGACAACCAACATGTGTGGATCAGCCGACACAAGTAGAGATCTCAGAACACCCACCAGGTCGAATTTCTTAGAGATCACCGTAAGTTCTATGATCTAGTAGTTCGGTTAGTTTTTGCGTTCGTCTTCGATGAACCCACATAAACCCTTCTTGGGTTTTGATTGAAGATATCTACTCGTGAAAAAATTCTATGGAGATTGGTCCCGAAATCCCATCAGAAAAGGGGAAATTTTTTTTCCGGGAAAGTTTTGACTTTTTCTTTATTATCAATGCTTTATGAGCTGCTTGTGAATGTTGGTTTTGTATGTTCTTCTCTATGCAGGGTTGATTGTTTTGTGTAACCATGAAAGCTCTCATTCTTGTTGGAGGATTTGGAACTCGGCTGAGACCTTTGACACTCAGTGTGCCAAAGCCGCTGGTTGATTTTGCTAATAAACCCATGATATTGCACCAGGTATTACTCCTAAAACATTCCTTAAGGTAACTTTTGGGGTGTGTAGGAAACTGAATTTGACTGTAAGGAGTACATTGTTCTTCAGTAAATGATGTCTCTTCACAAAAGTTTTACCATGTGCTTCACAAGGAGTGAACTTTTATGATAGCTTGATACTTCTGTTTCGCAATTCGTGGAATCGGATTCAGCATAGTCATTGTCTATTTGATTTGTAGTATTTGATTTATTTGATCTCACTTAGCATTTGCATTATCTTCTTACAGATTGAAGCTCTCAAAGCTATTGGAGTCACTGAAGTAGTTTTGGCCATTAATTACCAACCTGAGGTGAAGCTGAATAAATTCCCGTTTCTTGGTAACATCCATGGGTGATCGTGTGCTGAGCTTGATCTTAGCTGTTGTTGATGGCTTGTTTGTCTTTAATGCAGGTGATGTTAAATTTCTTGAAAGAGTATGAGAAAAAGCTTGATATCAAGATCACCTGCTCACAAGAGACTGAACCTCTGGGGACCGCCGGTCCCTTAGCTTTAGCTAGAGATAAACTCATTGATGACTCTGGTGATCCGTTTTTCGTCCTTAACAGTGATGTGATTAGTGAGTATCCTCTGAAAGAAATGATCCAATTTCACAAGAGTCATGGAATGGAAGCTTCCATTATGGTTACTAAGGTAGGCTTGTATTATCATTGATGTAGTTTAATTCATCGGAAGTGAAACTTTCTAAAATTTAATTCGTCGGAAGTGAAACCTTCTAAAATTGTCTTCCATTTCCTTCCTGTGTGAAGGTGGAAGAACCATCAAAATATGGTGTGGTGGTTATGGAAGAAAGTACTGGGAGAGTTGAGAAATTCGTCGAGAAGCCGAAAGTGTTTGTTGGGAACAAAATCAATGCTGGAATCTATCTGTTGAACCCTTCTGTTCTTGAGAAGATTGAGTTGAGACCAACCTCCATTGAGAAAGAGGTGTTTCCAAAGATTGCTGCAGAGAAGCAGTTGTATGCCATGGTCCTACCTGGTTTCTGGATGGACATTGGACAGCCAAAAGATTACATTACCGGTCTCAGATTATACCTAGACTCCTTGAGGAAAGGTTCCTCCCCACACTTGGCATCGGGAGCTCATATTATTGGCAATGTTTTGGTGGACGAGAGTGCTGTAATTGGTGATGGATGTCTGATTGGTCCTGATGTAGCCATAGGTCCAGGGTGTGTAATAGAGCCAGGGGTTAGGCTATCTCGCTGTTCTGTTATGCGAGGAGTCCGTATCAAGAAACATGCATGCATCTCTGGTAGTATCATTGGATGGCATTCAACGGTCGGGAGGTGGGCTCGCGTGGAGAACATGACAATTTTAGGAGAAGATGTTCATATTGGTGATGAAGTTTACACTAATGGAGGTGTTGTCCTGCCTCACAAGGAAATAAAATCTAGCATCTTGAAGCCACAGATTGTCATGTGACGTGAAGACTTGAAGCTATTTGGGTTGATCGCACCATTGAGAAGAAGTTTTATTTTTGGAATAGCTGCTGTCTAATCTACTGATTACTGTGTTACCTGAAGATTGCTTGTATTTTAATGATCTATAGCTCCTTGTACATTATTACATTACAATGTTCAGCCACTGATGTCTGATTATTCCTGATACAGAAACCTGATTCCAAAAAATTAACACCTGATCCAGAGCTGGTTACTTGCAGTTTGTCTTTAATTCCAAATAGTTTAGCTTGAATGTCCATCCAATGATGTTTGCATAATTTCATGGAAAATCTACAAAAGAATAGAAAAGGATTGAAAAATAAAGGTCAAGTGTGAGGACCAGGGATGAGAGTGCAGAAGCAGGCATCTCAATAGAACCAACAATTGCAACCAAAAACCCAAGCTTGCATTAAGCAAGACCCTTTTAACGTAGTAACAACTGAATTACAAGATTGCCCAAGAATCAGGCATTTAATGACAGTCAACAAAAGAATTTACATGTACAGTAGGAATGCCATCGCTTGCAAATTAACCGAGGCAGGGCAAGAGCACTCAAAGAGTTGTTTAAACAGAGGCTAGAATCCAGAACATCACATGAGATGATACACCAATAAGAAGCCAGGTGAGGAAAGCCATAAGAATGGAAATCTCATACCGGCTACATGGAAGATTTGTGCAAAATTTCAAGTCTTTTGCATATAGAACCGCAACACCTGCTGATGAGCACGCAGCCGCAAGTGATAATAATGCTGTTACCTGGACATTTCAAACTATAGCTCTTATTCATCCCTACTTATTCACATTACATATCAGAGAGCAGAAGTAGGCAATAGTTTCTTAAATGAGCAGGTACAACAATACAGCCATGTTTCCCATCAGAAACTAGAAATACAATTGGAAATATCAAAGGCATCAGATAAATTCTATTAAGCAAAGCGTTAAGCGCTCTTTTTTTATCCATACTTTAGGTGTTATTAACAGTAAAATGCTCTCCTTTTAACTGAAGTATGAAGGATAATCCTAGGCAACTGCCAAGCAAATTTAAACTTCTTCAAGCAAATTTCCCTACACAACAACTTTCACTTCTGTGTAAAAGGTATATGGCAATATCCAACATGCTACAAAGCAGCTCCCACAGAAATGGAAGACCAATGATGTTATGTTTCACTTGATAATGCAAATCATAGAAAAAGGGCAAAAGTTCTTATCAACCAAAGTTCTTATCAAATATCAAAAGAGGTTTCAAACAATTGACCATTCTTTATGTGCGTCCTTTTGTGACATTTGTAACATCACTGGAATCAAGCAATAGAATAGAAGGAAACCAATTACCAGTCTTTAGTATAGGAAACAAAATGAAGGCTATGCAGCGGAAAGATATTGCAATAGAATGGGTTACACGTCGCATAAATCCATGTTAAAAGATATGGTGTTGGGATCAAAAGAAAGGACATTTTCTAAAGAAGGGAATAAAAAAACACTGAAGGTCAAAGAAAACAGCAGTGTACCCAATCGCCAACAACAAACAGGCTCACTAGAACTGGGTTATGAAGGTTTCTCTTTCTCCTCAAAGCATAACCATCAAGACACGCTAGTCCAAAGCTCCACAATACCTGAAGCCCCATTGATGCAATCAAGTAGCTGAAGCAGAAGTAAATATCACTGTCAAGCCAGAGGATATCTTCATGTCTCAATCACAAGTCAAGGGAAATAGACAATTGCCTAATTGCTTAATTTGATAACTCCTGAGGACATATACTAGTGTGCCTATTGAACAAACGTACCTTGGGTGCGTCCCTTAATATCATAAAAGGAAAAAGTAGCATTTTGCAATGTCAGAGTTACTTGAAGTGATAGAACAATATTAGACCACGATACATCATCTGCATCCGCTTTTAATACATACATATGATACAAGGACTTGTGATATCTCTATCAACTACCAAGACACGATTTCTCTTGTCATCTTCCAAAATATAGTGACATGTTTTGGGAACTTGTAGCACTCAGTACAACTGGTTGTTTCATGAAAAACATTGCAATTACTTGTTCAGCGACAAACGAAGTCAATCTTTTGATTTTTGTTGAACCAACTAGTCATAATCAAAGCACGGGATACAGCTGCCTGAAGTCAATCGAAATTGGAACTGTACCCTCAACACAACACAAGAACCTCGTTTGAAAACCATTAAACAGCATCTTTAAATGAAAACTACGAGAATTATAGCTTGGATTCCAAAAGTTGCTTCGTATTTACTCTTCATTACAGGTGGCGCGACCTAATTTAACTTAAACCAACAAAATAGATTGTTCATTAAATTGCCCAGTTCCCAACAAAAAACATCAAACATCAAGCACATGTGCAAGAAATCTCCAGAATAAGTTAATATCACCAACATAAGCACAAATAAAAGAAGCATTTACCAATCTACAAAAGCACTAGGATACTCTAAACAGTAAATTCTACATGCACTAAACAGTATAAAATCACCCAAAAAACAATTAAAATAAAAAAGAACAAAAAAACTTACCAGAAAGCAGTGTAATTTGAGAAGCCATTAGCAGAGACCATAACGGCAACAGAAGCAGCAGCGAAACTACATTGTCCTATTCTCAACGCCAACCCACTAACTGTCCCC
>JAOSBK010000178.1:242674-258001 GCA_027568895.1 Erythroxylum shatona
TGCAGAAGGCTTTCCACAAGTATCTTGAGATTAGAGGGATCAAACCTAGCACTACAAACTTTTTGTTGGAGTACATGACAGAAAAGGACAACAGAGAATACTTGAAATGGTTGAATAACATCAAGGATTTTGTGGGGAAGAAGGCCTAAGCTTTTATACGGTGGCAGTGGTTGGAACCACCTCTTCGGCTGTTTTCTTTTGTAGTGTTTACCATCCACATTGTGTATCATGAACAAGTATTGAAACTCATGAGCAATCTTTAACTGATTATTTAATAAACTTTCAGAATGGCGTGCACTCCTTTGGGTCTAAACTACTCAAAGAACTGTTCTTGATATGTTGCCTATGCATTTCTTATGTTTCTTCTCATGCCAGTACTCATGTTTTTTGTAAGGCAATAGATATGGATGAATTTCGATTTGATGTTAATAAATTATTATTTATTATATTAAATTATGAGTGTAACAATGCACTTTCATTTCTTAAATTTCTTAAATAAAAATATTATAAAATTAAGAATTAACTAATGACCAAGGAATTTATTTTAATTTAATGTGAATTTTGAAAGTTAATCTATTGATTTAGCCATTTTAAAATTTTATTTTAGGTTCAAAAAGTGATTTTTAAATAATGGCTTATTTTATTTTTTATATAAGTGTTCAATTTTTTAAAAAGTTTAATTAAGTTCCAATTTTCTAACATGTGACATATAGTCTCCATATTTTAACAAAATAAATATTTTGCATTGATAAATTATATTTTAAAAGGATTAGAAACCTAATTGAGAAATTATAAATTTTTTAGATTTTTAAAAAAATTGAAAAAATATTTAGTAGTTTTTCTTTCTACACAAAAAATAATAAAATGTTATTAAAGTCCTTTACAATGTATGTCTATTTTTAATGGTAAAGGTGACACGAGCTTCTTAAATTTTGAATTTAATTAATATTCAAGTTTGATTAAATATGTTAATTTTTAATTTTAAAATCAACCTAATTTTGTATTATTATTTAGATTAAAAATTTATGAAATTAAACTCAAACTTAATAATTTCATAATAAATTGAATTAGTGAAATTTTATTTTCATCTTACGTAATGTCATTGTTAATAAAGAAATTTAGGCCCAAGCTCGACCAATAAATGAACTCAGGTTGATCGGGCCTCAAACTCAATTTTAGGCATAAATTTTTATAAAATTGGGTCTTAAGTTGAGCTCGGGTGCCCAATTTTACCCGAGGCCTAATATTTATAAAAAAATTAATGTTTTATAAATGACGGTATTTTTTATTTTTTAATTAAAAAAAGATTAAATTTGTGTCATGTCAGGCTCAAGTCGAGGATTAGCCTCCTCGAGCCTGGACCCCAACAGAAGCTGTCCAGGGCCGATCGTGGCTCGTTCCCGAACTAGAGTTTTATACAGGCCCATAGCTCTGAGAGCGCCCAATGCCCAAAACGAGGAAGCTGCAAAAGCAGAGTTTCGCTAATGAGTTAATGCATCTTATTCAAACTGCCATTGAAATTGAAGCTAAGCTAAGTCAACGGTAAGAGACAGAGAATAGGAGGAATCTCTCTCCCAGTGAATGGGGTTCCCTATAAGTTCCAATCTCAATCTCCGATGTTTGTCCCCGTCTTCTACGCCGCGTTTTACACGGTTCCAAAACCCTAAACCTAACTCTCCTCTTCTTCATTTTCTTTCTACCTTCACTCATCATCATCCTCCTCCTCCCACCAACCTCAAGGTAGGCCATATCCCACCTTCCTTTCTTTTTCATTTTTTTTTTATAATCATATGATAATGATGTTGTTGGGAAGTGTATTGGAGTGGAGTGTTATTTAAGTGGATTGGTTGTTTATTTATTCTTTTTTTATTCTAATAATTGATTTATAGATGTCGTGCTCTGGTGCCTCGCGGCTCAGTTTTGTTTCCGTGAAGGCCCAGATGGCCACGGAGGAGAAGTCCATTTCTGGGGACAGGATGCTTGTTCGTTCTCATCTCAAATCTCTTGTGTTTGGTTGCTGGGATAGTCTTGGCTTGAAGTTTGGATTAATTGTTCAAAGCGCCTTCTTTTTTTGTGCATTAGGTGTTTGTGCCTCCTCATCCGTTGATCAAGCACTGGGTTTCGATTCTCAGAAATGAACAAACTCCATGCCCCATTTTTAGTATGTGATGTGTACGAAATTTTGAATTTATGTGTTATTGCACGGGTTTATATTAGTTTTGTACAAGAATGTGCGCTGGGAGAGGTTTTTAGTTGATGAACGGTTTTGTTTGTTAAAATTCATGTTTTCGATGACAGAAAATGCTCTGGCTGAGTTGGGGAGGTTACTTATGTATGAAGCTTCAAGGGATTGGCTGGTATGTTATTATGATCTCTTATCAATTCTTGCCTTTGATTATGTTTTGTACACTTACTTGTTTTGCTGCCAGCCTACTGTAACCGGGGAGATACAATCACCAATGGGTGTTGCCTCGGTTGAATTCGTCGATCCAAGGGAGCCTGTGGCGGTCAGTTGATAGTTACAAATGATAAATCATTATTTTTTTATTTTAGCCAGATGTTGAGTTGTTGACATGTGTTGTAGCTTCTAATTTGCTACTCCTTCTCACTGTAATCGCACTAACATTTTCCTTCTTTTATTTACAGGTTATTCCCATCTTGAGAGCTGGTCTAGCTCTTGCAGAACACGCAGCTAGTATCTTGCCAGCCACAAAAACTTATCATCTAGGTATGTTTTGCTCACTATGCAAAGTAGGAGGGTTATGCACATTGTATAATCATAGTCTTCTGAATGTACTTTCCTTAGATAGGGTGGTGTTTGATGAAATCAAAACTGCATATCACAGAATTAACAGAAGGAAGGGATCATACTTGTCAGACAAGGGAGGTCTCTTCATTATTTTTATTTCAGGAATAATGAATTCTTTAATATCAGAATATTAATATTAATCAAGCACTTACTCCGGAGAACATTATTGAGTTCCCTACATTTTTACAAACTTACTCAGGGATCTTCGTTACTTAACTAATCACTGATCGAGGAATTGTTTCTTTTTGTCTCATTTTGTCTTTTATTTTCCATGTTGGATCTTTCCTTTCCATTTTTCCTATTTTTTTTCTTAATAGTTTTTTTCGAGTAAGAATACTTGAGCAACAAAGGTAATGAAATTCGATCCCTTTCTTGGAAATTAAGGTGTTAGCAGGGACGAGGAGACACTTCAGCCAACAGTTTATCTAAACAAGTAAGATCTCTATTGGAGAAATTTGCTTAATTTAGCCTCCAGCTAATGTTGCTGAATTGTTCATAGTTTCAACAATTTTTGGGTCTAGCCTAGTAATTTAGGTAAACAATAGAGCTTTCATTATTGTAATTTTTCATTCTTATTTAGTTTTAGACTTGTTTGATATGCAGCTTGGCCTTAGTGTTTAACGCTTTCTAATTATAGTATTCAAAGGAGCTTCTATGACATTTACATGTTCTCCTAATAGGTTACCTGATAAGTTTCCTGAAGGTTCTCGGATTTTTGTGGTAGATCCTATGCTAGCAACAGGTAGGATATCTCTAACTTGTTACCCGACATGTTACAATATCATGGTGTTTATCTTTTGCCACATTCTTTTAAATTCTTGCAAATACAAGGAAGCTCAGGATGTCGTTCTAGCAGATCTTGAGTTTGGATTATAAATGAAGAAGCTTAAATTGTGATGCCATGTGTGAATTATTCTGTTATGGTGGAATAAGTGGAAGTGGATTGTCAAGACTCTAGACTTAACAAATGGAACTATTTTAAGACTGAGGCATAATTGATCTATTTCAGGCTTTGATGTGTCATTTAATTAAGTTGATGCAAAATACTTGTTGAGTGAAGTGCATACTACCTTGGATCAAAATCAGGTTTCTCTGATCCTGCAAAGTCCTTAGATTCACTTCTCTTCATTAAATTTTTCAGAAAAATTTCTGTTCCTGTTTCCTCAATGTTTTAACACTTATGTTATATTCCAGGGCGGCTGCTTCTGTGAAATTATAGGAAGAACTGTGACAAAAGTGTGCTATTAAATAATGTCTAAAATGTTGACTTCAATCTTTTCCTTTTAACTGTTTCACAAACATTATCTTCTTTTTTCACGTTAACGAGAAAGCATTTATTTCTCAGATTCTTATTTCTCTTGGTAATTTTCTGATACTACCTTCTGAATATACATGTTTTGAGGCAAATTTGCTTGATTTTAGGTGGGACAATAGTCGCAGCTCTTGACCTTGTTACGGAACGTGGGGTAGATAGCAAACAAATCAAAGTGGTAAGTTGGCATAAGTTCTCTGTACGCCTGTATGTTTTTTGTTTCTTCATCAGCAATTTAAACGTTTGAATTCATGTATGTAGTTCTTAAATGGTACTTTTTGTTGCTTGATATTTATGAAAAGCATGAAATTGTGTCATGAGATGTTCCTGTTTAGATGGATTGCAAACATACCCAATGTTTTGGTATAATGCAAACATCCCAATTTTTTGGTATAAGAGTGGGATTAAATAATTCTAATGCTACTTAATTGTTTCTTGAAAAGGGTCATCTATTGTGTTGAATTTGAAAGATCATCAGCTTTGTAAAACACATGAAAAAATTATTCTTCAATTTATAATTGCACCTCGTGTAGCATATTGTTATCTGTTCTTCATTCTCCTCAGACTCGGCTCAGTTGGTTTCTCTTGGTGCTGTCTGTTAGTTTGTGTTTGAGATGGATCAAGTTCTGGTTGTGCTGTCTGTTAGTTTGTGTTTGAGATGGATCAAGTTCTGGTTTTCTTTTTCTCCTATTTTATTTGCTTGCCAAGAAAATAAAGTTGCGAAAGGATAGAAGGTCAATTAATTAAAAATTTACCATAACACGTGGAACAGTCTTTTGGGATGAACATTTAACCCCTTCGATCTGCAAGACTAACGTTATTTAGTAAAACGACAGATTTCTGCTATTGCTGCTCCTCCAGCCCTTCAAAAGCTCAGTGAAAAGTTCCCTGGGTATGGTATTTCTAAACTAGTTCCCCGACTTAAAGTAGATACGCATTTTGCTGAGCTTTTACTAATTATTTCTTTTCTTTTGACTTTACAGGCTTCATGTTTACACAGGAATTATTGATCCTACAGTAAACAATAAAGGGTGAGTACTGCTTTTGCCATAAATGTTTACAAACAATTAGATCTTATTTTGAACCGCAAAATGGGACCTCCCCTTTTCAGGTTTATCGTTCCTGGACTAGGGGACGCCGGAGATCGGAGCTTTGGCACGTAAGAATATTTTGTGGATGATCTGACAATCATGCTGCAGTAGCATGCAATTTTGATATATTGAGCCTACAAGCCATCTCAGAGGCTGGCGAAGTTTTCAGTTCTGGACAGGGTTTTGTGTGGAAGGATTATGCTGGGAAATATCATTCTTTTGGCATTGGGAATCAGGAGCCACTGTCTGAACATAGTTTCCCATCATATTGGCAACCATTTAACATTAAAAGAACCTCTTGTGCTGTAAGTACAGTCATCTGAAGACGATTGCAAGAATTCTAAACTCTTAGTATGCAATTATTGATAAATCTGATGTCAAGATTTTCTGAGAAAGTATCAGCTGATTTGGAAGAGACTTGCTCTTTGGTTAGTTTCATTTTACGACTTGGAAAGATGTATAACAAAGGATTAGACACAAGTTTTCCAGATCTGAGAATAGAAGGACCAAAGGAAAGAAGGAAAAAAGGACAGAAAGTGAGGTGATGCAAAAGTAGTGATGCATTTAATCCTGAAGATGATGACGATATTAATTAAAATAATAAAAATTATACATATATAGACAAAAGATGAAAGTAGAAAATAAAATAATGTCATTTTTAATAAATAAAATTAATTTTTATAATACAAAACAAAAGATAGTATTAAAAGAGGGTTAGGTTTATACAGAACGAAGAAGTTGAAATCAGCATGCACTGCCTCCACCGGCGCCACCGCCAAAACCACCGCCTCCTCCTCTCATATCACCTCCATGGGTTGTGATACCACCGTGATTATGATGAGTATGATGATGATTATGATTAAAGCCAGAGCTGCCTCCACCACCACCTCCAAAGCTTCCAAAAGTACAACTCAAGAGAACGGACACAACAGCAAAACAAACAAATATTACGATGAAGATTACCCAGATTTCCATAATGTCTTAAAACTTGCTTATACCATTTCTAGTCCTGGCTCTAGCTTCATGCTTTTATAGTTATGCTAATTTCTGACTAGTGTTTCAATTTCACTCCAACACTACTTTGAATCTTTGATACGTAGATCCTTGACCACGTTAGCGTGTGGAAAAGTTCAAACTTCAAGATAGTATGATCTTTGTAATGAATTGAAATCCTACTTTTCCACAAATTGTTAGAAGTAAGACGCATTTTATTTTATTTTTGGTTGTTCCGAGATATCTTAGGAATATCCTAATTATAAAAAAGTACGTTTAAGTTATTCATATTTAGACTAATCTTTGCTCGAATCAAATAAGTCATTTACGGAAGATAAAATACTAGCCTTAAATTTTAAACAGCTGCATATATAAGAAGAGTTTGAATTCATGATCTCACTTAAGCTATCATAGTCCTTTATCAAGTCACCTGCAGTTTAGTATTAGTAAGACGCATTTTATTGGTCAACTTGAGAAGCCCATCAGTCCATCACTGTTTCCTTCAGTCTAATGCCAAGAAAGAAGAGCTGGAAGATGAGTTTTCATGGTGCTTGTCTTCTTCGGGCTTTTTAAATAGAATGTATTTGTGGCTTGTGGAATCTGGACTTTCTGGTAAGAGAATTTAACTATTTATATGGTTATTTGGAAATTTATATATGAAAAATATTGTTAATAAAAATAAATAAATAATGTGAAATATTATTTTTAAAACATTAAAAACATTATAACCGTTACTAGAATCAAATTCAGTACCGATATTGGTAAGATATTCAAAATATTATTTACGATAGAATATGAAAAAGACCCTAATATTGCAAAGAGTTTAAATTAAATCCTAACATTTTCAAAACATTCAAAATAGGCCTTAAATGAATGAAAAATTTAATGAGATTAACTTCGTCAGTTAAACGTTACGTTTACGTTTACATGACATTATTATTTATTTTTAAATAAAAAGTTTATCCTACTGTAACAAGGAAGTGAGATCTACTTTCTAGAATATATAAATATGGATCTATGCATTGTCTGAAATGTATAAACAGTAAGCTCTGCTGCTAGAACCACTTTTTAATTAATTTAAAAAATTAATTATGTAGTAGTAGGCCTATTTTATATTTGAAAATGTAAAAATAATATAATGTGAGCATTAACATGGTATTAACTAGCAAAAAGTTAACTCTGTCAAATTTTTTGTTCGTTAAGAATCTGTTCTAAATATTTTGAAAATTTTATGGTTCAATTTGAACACTTTAAAACATTAAGGTTCAGGTTATATTATATTGTAAACGTTGAAGTTTAAAATGAGATTTTGGCTACTAAATTTTAGGGTAGATTTGTTTTTTTTTTGAAACTTTAAATCTAAATTCAACTAATTTCTAACTCTAAAATTTTTAAGAAAATAATATCATTTTAATTTTTAAAAATTAAAAACATATTAATTTAATCATTATTGATTCCTCACTAATTCATCACCTTCTTTCCGAATAATTTAATTAAATATTAATTAAAATTAATTAGCGTGTTAAAATTAAAGATGATTTTTATAAATAATTAACTAATGACATCGAATTACATAAATTTATTAATTGAAATTTTTGTTTAAACTATTTGTTCAAATTGAGAACTTTTATAATTATTATATATTAAGAAATATTAAATTATAGAAATTAATATATCAATTTATAAAAATTAATTAATAAAATAATAATTAATAAATTTACAATAATAATACAAATCTGACACAAGAAATAATCTCTCTTAGCCAGCACATGCTTATGTTACAAACACGTATAATTGCTCATGCAAATGCATTGCTCTGCACAGAAACCAGCAGCAGTAGACAGAAATTGGCTGCATGCTTCATGCGACGGCCACAAAGAAGTTCTAAGACATCAACATCCCATTCCTCCTCCTCCTCCTCCTCCTCCTCCTCCACCAGAATCACAACCACCGCCACCTCCTCCACCGCCACCGCCACCTGAGTTGCCAAAATCACATGTTCCTCCACCGTTACCTCCTCCATTACCAAAGTCGTACCCACCACCACCACCACCACCATAATCATCACCTTCCATATCAATGCTTATGTCCGCGGTGCCCACGCCTCCACCATCACCGCCTCCACCATCACCACCTCCACCACCACCACCTCCTCGGTCGAGCTTTTTTCCAGCACCGCCGTATACTCTGCCGAGGATTACCAAGAGAATAAAAAAAGCGAGCGTCGAGCACCAGAGTATGATTCCAATTCCCCAAAACTCCATTTACTTGATGCACTAATCAATTCTTTCCTTGTATAGCGACATAACAAATTCTCTAGTTAGTCGCGACAATATATATAAATCTTATCTATTATAGATACAGAAGCAACGCGTTGTGTTTAACGAGTCTAACTAGCATACAATTCAAAGTTATTGGCAATCATGAGGTTGACTTTATTACAAGGTTTTATTAATTATCTTAGGGTTAGCAACGAGTCAGACTCGGTTCGAGGGTCAGTCAAATAACCGGTCGGTCCAAAATCAATCGACTCGGATTCGTTTCAGGCTGTTTTGCTGGTACTGAAATATGGTAATTGGTTCCTTAGACGCGACTAAGTCGTCATCTTCTGATTAATTTGATTAGTATTGATCATAGGTCAACTTGTCTTTTCTTTTGAAAAGTCCTAGGTTTAATTGTCTTGTAATTGAATAAGTAATAACATTGAAGCTATGTTCCATGGACTGCTTCAGAAAACTCGGGAGTTTGACTCAGCTCGCAGATTTGATTCTTTTTTTTTTTTGTTTTTTTGGTTGCCTAGAAGGTGTCTTAAGAGGATCTCAACTATGAAAAGATACCTTTAAGCCATTCACACCCAGACTAATCCTCGCTCGAGCCGGGTAGGTCTCTTACGGGAGGCAAAGCTCTGGCCTCAAGTTTTAAACGGCTGCATACATGATGACGACTTGAACCCGTGACCTTGCTTAAGCCAGGAGAGTCCTTTACTAATTCACCTATGTAGATTTTAATTCTTTAAATATACTGCATTTATATACATAGCTGAGCATAGTAAATTACATAATTACTCAGCTTTGGACACTACCAAGAAGCAAGTTTAGAGGTAATCCCCTGAGTTCAGTCCGGTCTGAGCTTAATATGTTCGACTCAATTGATCAAACTTTAGGTTTAAATTTGATCTTTTGTTGTCGAAAATTTTGAATTTTAGACTAAGTTTAAGGTCAGACTATTGGAGTTTAACCTAATTTGAAGTTTGAAAATTTAAAAAGATGATATAGTTGTAATCAAAACGAAATCATTTTCTATTTTTAATTTAAAAAATAAAATTGGGTTGAGCTAAATTTCGAAAATTATTGATAAATTAGAAGTCAATATTTTCTTTGAGAAAAGTATCAGCTGATTTGGAAAAGACTTGATACTTATGCTTTGGTTAGTTTCATCTTACAACTTGGAGAGATATATAACAAAGGATTAGACAGATGTTTTAGCTTATTTTGGTATTAAGATTTCATTGGACATTACTTTGTGAAATTGCCTTATTTATGTAAAAGATCTGAAAACCCACCAAGAGAGGTCACAGAAGAAACCAAAAAAACCCGGAGAAGCTTACACAAGTTTCATCATACCTCTCCTTCAAATCTCTCCATAAATCATAAGCAGATGTTGTGTATAAAAATGCCTCAACTATTTCTTTTAAGGTAGGATTTCCTAAATCACCATACAGTCTATTCTGTACCGTTGATCAAGGCTGGGCAAATCTTCCTTTAGTTTCTTGCATTTTCAATCAATGAACTCAAGCTTGACTTTTGCTCCTAAAGCAATTCACATCGCTCTGCTCCATGACAGATAATTGCTTTCAACGTGAGGGATTGTAACTACCACCATTCCTGGATGATCTGAACTATGCAAATACAAAGGATCTCCATTGTTACTTGGTCTAAACAATGCTAGAAGCCATGCTTGTTTTGATCAGGAAATTTGAAGTTTCATATCACTGATACCATGTTGTAATGGAAGGAAGAAAAATGTTTTATTCCTTTATATACAATTAAGCTACTTATTCACCCTTCCAACAATCTTGAATATTATTATACAACAAGAACTAATCTCTCTTAATTAGCCAGCACATGCTTATGTTAGGAAAACGTATAACTGCTCATGCAAATGTATTGCTCTGAATATGATGCGACGGTCGCAAAGAAGTTCTGTCATGTAATGTGTTAAGACATCAACACCCCACTCCTGCTCCTCCTGCTCCTCCTCCTCCACCAAAATCACAATCATCGCCACCACTGTTATCATATGTTCCTCCACCGTTACGTACGTCCTCCATCATCAGAGACGTACCCGTCACCAAAATCAACCCCTACGTCGCCCTTTGTTCCAGCACCGCCGCATACTCGGCTGAGTATTATCAAGAGAATAAAAACAGCGAGCACCACGCTATGATGATAATTACTATTTTCTCCATTTACTTGATGCACACTCTTTTCTTGTCACAGATTTAAATCATTATGTAAAAAATGCAGAAGAAAAGTTGCATACGGAAGCAACGCGTTGTGTTTAACAAGTCTAGCATACATTTATTTAATAAACTAAAAAAAAATTCTTAAAAGAAAACAAAAAAACACGCTCTCAATTGCTACAGTATCCGACTCAGCGCTCTCTATTACTACAGTTTTTTCCGTTCTTTCTGCATGATACCTATTTCCTCGTCCATCCTTCTGGATATTGCACGAGGTCCCAGCAGCTTCACCCTGGCTCTTGACACCTCATTACAGACCAGAGGCCTTCATCGTTTACCCCATGGACCCCCTGCCCAAGAGGGGCACTTAGCGAAGAGGGGACGTACTCGAAAGCGCGAAGAGGAGGCTTCCACTCTCCCACCGCTATCCTACAGTGCTGCATTGCAAGGTGAACCCATATCTGATCAGTCTCCAAGCGGTGGTGAATGGATTGACGATGATGACATAGAGGTTGAAGAGGGCGAAGTCCAGGTGTCCGAGGAGGAAGGTGGAGGCATCACCCTTTCTCAACGGCTCCGACATAAACTTGATAACCAATGGGCGAAGGTAGTCGTTGTTAAACTGCTCGGCTGCCGTATAGGGTATCGTATACTCTGTTCTCGACTCCAGGCCTTGTGGCTTCCTAAGGGCCAAATGAAGGTTGTCGACATGGATAACGGCTATTTCCTCATTAAATTCAAGGAAGACGATGACTACTTCAAGACTTTGACCCAAGGCCCGTGGGTGATATTCGGACAAGTCCACTCGGTCCAGCGTTGGGAGACAACTTTCAGACCATCCCAAGGGCAGGTTCCTCGCGCCATGGTCTGGGTACGCATCCCTGATTTATCTATCTCCAGATACCACCCGACGATCTTAACAACTATAGGCAATTTGGTTGGTAAGACTGTCAGAATTGATAAAGCAACGTCCCAAGCGAACCGGGGGAAGTTCGCGCGTCTAGCAGTCGACGTTGACCTGAGCTCTCCACGCCGCCACAGCGTCCAGCTTGATGGGGAGACCCTCCGGCTTGTGTACGAAGGTTTACCCTAACTCTGTTTTGAGTGTGGGAGGATCTCGCATGATATCGCCTCATGCCCACAACGACAACCTCCCTCTCAGACGCTCGCCTCTCCTCCAGTCCATCCAGCTGAGCCAGCGCCGATGATTGTTCCTCCAATTCCGACTAGTCCAGCGGCGGTTGCCAACCCCCAGGGGTACTGTCCCTGGACCCAGGTGCAGAGGCGTACACTTCGCCAGCCATCTCAACGCTCAACGCCAGCCAACTCGCGGTCTTCCTCGCAACTGCCGACTGCAGCCAGACGTGA
Organism: Erythroxylum shatona; assembly: GCA_027568895.1. NCBI lineage: Eukaryota > Viridiplantae > Streptophyta > Magnoliopsida > Malpighiales > Erythroxylaceae > Erythroxylum > Erythroxylum shatona. The sequence goes on from JAOSBK010000178.1 coordinate 254,710, forward strand.
CAGAGGGACATTGCAGAGTATGGGGACTCAATTCTCCCTGCTCACAGATCACAGTGATGGGACGATGGAGGGTGACAGGCGTCAGGACGCCCCCTCTTCCAGTGAAATCGTTGGTGCTGCGCACCGTTTCGTCGCAGGGCCAACGATAAGCCCTGGACAGATGCAGCCATTGGGGCCTCTCTTCCAAGCCCAGAGGCCCCCACGACAACAGAAAAAGAAAGGCAAAGCAATAGGCCCTGATCCAGTTCGCTCTTTAGCAAGAGGCTCCTCCCAGGTCCATTTTAGAGCCAAGGCCCAATCTGCCACAGTTGAACGAGTACCTGTTGGGCCTCAACATATTATTCAACCCACCCCCTCGAGAAGCATATCGCCCTCGACCTCCCCTCCCATACGACAATGGTATGTGAGCCCCAATTTATCTCGGATAGCGCTTCGGGAGGGATTGCCATTCTACAGCATATGGACAGACTTGAGGAACCGCGGACGCGTGGTGAAGCCCCTCCGGACCCCACCCCTACTCCCCTAAACCCCCCGATCCCGGCACCGACATGGAAGATACGGAGGATTTGCCTCAACCACCCTCGGAAGTCACCGGCATGGCCTAGCTGACTCCGGAAGTCGTTCTTCAGCCTGCCATGGTGACAGGTACAGATAGTGCCCAGCTATAAGTCCATTCCTATTATTTTTATGTCAATTATCATCTGGAATTGTCAAGGAGCGGGTGGATCTTGCTTCTTAACCATACTGCATAATTATTTGCGTACGTATACCCCAGGTATTTTAGTATTACTGGAACCTCGTATTAGTGGAGCTCGGGCTCATGCTGTAGTAAAGAATTTAGGTTTCAATTTTTCTTTTCGCGTCGAAGCTACCGGGTTCTCGGGAGGGATCTGGCTCCTCTGGAAGGCAGTTTTTGATTTAACTATTGTCGTCGCGCATCGGCAATTTGTGCATACCTATATTAAGCATGATTCTCGAGTTTTCGAATTTACGGCTATCTATGCTAAACCGCAATGGGCCACTCAACAACTTCTTTGGCCCACCCTTCACTGACTCAGTCACTCTATCCGTTGCCCTTGGCTTATCGATGGTGACTTTAATGCTAAGTTGGCTCAAACGGATAAATGTGGAGGGGCCTCCTCTTCCCGAACAGTTAACAAGTCCTTTCAAGACTGGGTGCACAACTTGGCCTGATTGATCTAGGTTTTGTAGGCCCCAAGTTTACATGGAGGTGGGGCACCATCCAAGCTCGGCTAGATCGCGTCTTTGGCTGTACTACTTGGCTCCAGGAGTATCCCCAGATGGTGAATCACCATTTACCCTTCATGGGCTCGGATCATCGACCCCCCTAGTCCAGTTTCACAGGGCATCTACTCGGAGACCGGGGGTTCCGGAGTTCCGGTTCCAAAATATATGGCTTACTCACCCTGGCTTCCAAGATGTGGTTTCCAAGTACTGGATACCACTGGAGGATTTGCTGAGTGAGTCACTCCGTACCTTCTCCTAACACCTTTCGAGATGGAATCGCGAGGACTTCGAAAATCTGTTCCACATGAAAAAAAAACTTGAAGCACGTCTGGAGGGGATTCAGAAGGCCATGACGGCTCACCCAACGGACGAGTTATTGTCTTTGGAGGACAAACTATGTGAGGACCTGTCTCAAGTTCTTTGTGAGGAGGAAATTTTCTGGCACCAACAAGCCCGGTGTGATTGGATATCTAAAGGTGACAGGAATACAAAATACTATCATACTATTACCCTAACTAAGAGGAAGCAAAGGACGGTTGAGTGGCTCTATGACTCGACGAGCACGTCGGTTTCGAACCCGGACCAACTGGGCCTCCTAGCTCGGACCTTCTATGTTCAGCTTTATACTGAGACTATTGGCCCTATGCCTCAATTTCCAATCTCAGGAGCGCTCCCGGAGATTTCTGAAGTTGGACTCAGTGCCCTTACCCGACCGATCCATGACTTGGAAGTCAAACAGGTGGTTTTTGATATGAATCCTCATAAAGCTCCTGGGGTCGATGGTTTTAATGCGCTATTTTTTCAAAAAAAGTGGCATCACGCTGGGCCTAGTATAGTGGAGTTCATGAAGGTCGTTTTTAGTGCGGGCTGGTGGGAAGAGGCCTTAAACCAAACTATTCTCGTCCTCATCCCCAAAATTTCTTCCCCTACAACGATGTCTCACTTCCATCCAATCAGTCTCTGTACGGTGCTCTATAAAGTGATCTCTAAAATCCTGGTTAACCGTCTCAAAAACCAGATGGCCCATCTAGTCAGTGAGACCTAATGCAGCTTTATTTCGGGACGTCACATCACGGACAACGTTATTATTGCCCAGGAAGTTATCCACTCGATGCGCAAGAAAAAAGTCGCACCGGTTTCCTGAAGATCAAAGTTGACTTGGAAAAAACTTACGATCGGCTTCGGTGGGATTTTCTCCTTACCACCCTGACAGACATTGGTCTCCCCGAGAGCATTATCTCTGTTATTATGAAATGTGTTTCTACGGTTTCTATGCAGGTTGCTTGGCAGGGTCAGCACACCAACTCTTTTAAACCCTCCCGTGGTCTGCGACAAGGGGACCCCCTATCGTCGTACCTGTTTGTGCTTTGCATGGAACGCCTCGACCATTTGATCTCCCATGAAGTGGCCCAAGGGAGTTGGAAGCTGATTAAGCTGAGCGCTACGGGCCCGCCCATCTCGCATCATTTTTTTGCAGATGATCTGGTATTGTTTGTTGAAGCCACGGAGGCCCAAACGCAGATCATCACTCAAACCCTGGAGGTGTTCTGTCAAGCTTCTGGTCAAACTGTCAACTTCACGAAGACTCGTGTTCACTTCTCCAAGAACGTCCCCCCACTCAGGCGCACCGCCTTAGCCTCCTGCTTAATGTCCCCCACTGTTACATGAGCGGTCTACGCGCTATACTTTCCAGTATATTTTGGACACAGCCCGGACACGTCTGTCCGGCTGGAAGGAGAAGTCCCTGTCGCTAGCGGGAAGGGTTATTTTGACACAGTTGGTCCTCTCGATCCTTACCCTGTACGCGATGCAAACCATTTGTCTCCCTCGGCTCCTTTGTGACGAATTGGAGCGCATCATGCGCGACTTTATTTGGGGTTCTACTGGCGGGCGTCGGAAAATGCCTCTTGTTATGTTGGACCCCAAATTTTCTTGGAATTTTGAATTATAAATTGACATTAAATGGAGAATTTGTGGTGAATTATTTATGTGCAAAGAAAAAGAAAATTCAAGAATGTGAATTGTTATATGAGATTAAGATAGG
>JAOSBK010000178.1:279967-291167 GCA_027568895.1 Erythroxylum shatona
TCAAAATTAGAACCAAGCAATCTTACGTTATTGGCAATGGCAATGAGCCTGCTGGAGTAATCCATGATCGTTTCTGACTCCTTTATTTTTTGTATTTCAAATTCTCTGATCAAGTTGAGCATTTGCATTCCTTTGATTCTTTTGGTCCCTGCATATTCCTCTTTTAAGAAATTCCAAATTTCTTTGCTTGTCTTGAGTGTCATGATTTTGGAAAAAGATGGTGTGACTCTTCAAAACAGGCAAGCTTTGACTTTAGATTTTCTTTGTTTTTTTTCTTTGTAGATTTTGATTTGAACCACCATTGGATTTGCAGGCAAGTCTGGAATGTTGTAGTCTTCATCTACAGTTTACCACAAGTCATTTGCTTCAAGGAAGGCCTCCATTTGAACAGCTCAACTTAGATAATTTCTACCATGAAATACTAGCAGAGTAATGGCAGTGAACGATGATTCTGAATCCACTTACGTGTGGATTTTGATTTGTGGTGTGGAAAAGCATAAAATAAGTTATGAGTTATAGGTTTGTAGGTTTAGAGGTCCCTTAAAATCAAGAGAGCTCTGATACCAATTATTGGTTTTTTTTAAGAGATATGTATGGAAAAGACTCTCAATTTTTATTGAATAGAAGCTTGTCAATTTATACAGTCTTTCTCTAACTAAAATTCAAAAATTAGATAACATCTAATCTAAATTAGCATAAAATGAAATCTAATATATTTGATAGTTATCAAATTAATATCTTTAAACTAATTCCTAAAATCAAGCACTAACTATCATAATCATATTTGCCTAAGACCTAGTCTTTGATCATTTATTTCGTAAGAACCTGCAAACCTAAGGGATTTTCCAACATAGAGAAACAACATATACTCAATATCACCATGTATCATCTCAACTATCTCTTCATCCATATTTACTTGGGAGGAGAAGGGGGCTGTACAATTGCTTTATAGGTTCGTGGAGTAGGAACAACTTTCATAGGAGCCGTTCTAGATTTTGTGGTTGAAGTAAGAGGTGTACAAGGTGTGATGGAGAAAGTCTCAAGGTGGGTATAAACAGTACTGGTACGCCTTCTTGCGAAGAAATGAGTGCACTCAACTGCAGATCTTTTGAAATGTAAGCCCTATAATACAGTTCTTGTTAATATTAAGCACCCCTGCTTTTATCAAGGTTAAGCATTCTGGCCCAACTTGAGTAAAGCAATTGTAAGTCATCAAGAGTAAAGTTGTAAACCAAGGGCAGTATACACAAGACCTTAATTACTGATCCACAAAACAGGTTACGTACCAAATTCAGAAATTGCAAGCTTTCCAAGCAACCAAATGAATGTGGGATGGGGTCTGTTAACAAATTCGTTCCAACGTCGAACACTATCATCTTGGTCAAATAGCCTATTTCATAAGGGAGACAACCCGAGATCCTGTTTCCTAAGAATAGTGTTGGTTAAAAGGCTCTCACACACAAAAGAATAAAATAGAGAAAAGTTGAACCACCTTATTCTCTTAAACTCTTGCTTTTTATAGAATTTACATGTCAACCAAATACTTGAAAAACAAGTCATTGCAATAAACTAACAAAATAAAATAAAATATTAAATTACAAATTTGATCAAATCAATAGAAAGTAAGCTTGGACTCATTAAATAACACATGCACCACGTGACTAGATTGATTTTGAATCAGTTTCAAAACACCACCTTGATTCAAAATCATATACACTTAGTTGCTGTCGAAAATAAACATGCTTGTATTAAGACAAAGACTTAGTAGTAAGTCAGCAAACTTGATCATTTGTATTGCAGAACTTTAACTTGATTTATTTACTTGCAACTAGCTTGCAAATGAAATGATGCTAGGTTTCAATATGTTTTGTTCTGCTATATAAGGCTAAATTATTTGTCATTGCAATTGTATCTTTTTTAGCACACATAATTTTAGTTACAGTAGATTGTTCTTGGCCCAAACCAACAAGTACTCTTTTTAACCACACAGTTTGACATGCAGTAACAGTTTTAGCAATATATTCAACCTTTGAAGATGACAATGCAACAATTTCTTGCTTTCTTGAACTCCATGAGACAACTACCTACCTAAGCTAAAAATATAACTTGAAGTGCTCCTTCTATCATCCAAAGAACCTACCCAATCACTGTCAGTGTAACTAAACAATCTTAAACTTGATACTTTTATAGTACTCAACCCCAAAGTTAGATGTTCCACCAACATATCTCAAGATTCTCTTAGCTACCCCAAAATGGTGTTGTGTAGGATTATACATGAACATGGATAAAACACTAACAAAAAATGCAATGTTAGGACATGTGTGTATCAAATAATTCAATCCACCAATCAACTTTTGAAAATTGGTTCGATTAGCCTTTTCTATGCCATCTTAGAGACCTTGTAACAATTCAACATATTAAACATTTTAAGTAAAATTTTAGCATAATTTTGTTGAGAAATAAAATTTGCATTCGCACTTTGTTTACCTCAAGCCTAAGAAAGTAATGCATCAAAACCAAGTTTGTCATCTCAAATTTCTTCATCATTAAAGACTTAAAATTCTTCAGCAGAGATTCACACGATCTAAAATAAATCATGTCATCAACATAAAGGCAAACAATCATAAAATCATTTTTTTCCTTCCTTTTTTAAATATAAAATGGGCTTACTATCACTTTTTTAAAATCCACATTTAAAAAAATAGCTATCAATCTTATTATACCATACTCGTGCAGCTTGCTTAAGCCTATAAAGAGCTTCCTCAACTTAAAGACTTTATTTCATGGTCTTTTAAGACAAAGCCTTCCGGTAAAGAAATATTGACTTCCTCTTCCAATTCTCCATTTAAAAAAGCATAATTCACATCAAATTGGACAATAGGAAGAGAAAAATGAGTTCCTAAAGCAAGCAAAATTATTACAATTTCAAGACGAGCAACTAGTGAAAAGGTTTCTTCAAAATAAATGCCATTTTGTTAAGCATACCCTTTTATTAGAAGTCTTGCCTTATGCTTTTGTATACTTCCATCAGCATAATACTTAGTTCTGAATACCCATTTGAGCCCAATTGTTTGTTTCCTTCAAGCAAATCTACCAATTCTCATGTTTGATTTTGCTGAATTGTTGTCATCTCTTCGCCCATGGTTTTGCACCATTATTGTTTTTTTTACTACCTCCTCATAACACAGCGGATCTGCAACACTCAAATAGAAAACACCAAATTCATAAATTTCCTTCAAGGATCTAGGAGTTTCACAAGATGAAGAGGAAATTGTGCTTTTAGAAGATGAGGAGTTGCTACTTGTAGGAGATGGTGATGTATTTTCTAGTTGTAAAGGTTGAGTATCATCCATGTTATTGATTAGGACTAGAACATGTTGGTTTACTTGGGCAATTTCCCAATTTCATGTTGCATCTTCATCTAACTCCACATTTCTACTAATAACCTTTTTTCTACTTAAAGGATTATACAACCTATATGCTTTAGATTAAGGAAAATAGCCAATAAAAATGCACTTTCTAAACTTTTTATCAAGTTTGCTATGGGATTGAGAATTAACTAAAGTATAGGCTATACATTCAAAAACTTTTAAGTGACAAACATGGGGCTTTATACCTTTCCATGCATCATATTGTGTTTATTGTAGAAGAATATTTAAAAGATATACAACTATTGAAACTACTTCAACCTAAAAAGAATTGGGAAGACCTTTGTCTTTTATCAAACTTCTAGTTATCTCCACCACTGTTTGATTCTTTCTCTCAATAAAACCATTTTGCTCTAATGTGTATGGTGCAGTAAGTTCCCTTCAAATTCCACATTCTTCACAAGATTCATTAAATTCAATAGATGTAAACTTACCTCCTCTGTCAGTTCGAAGGTATTTGATATTGCTGCCAATTTTATTTTCTACCAAGGCCTTAAACTTCTTAAAGTGGGCAAGATTTTCAAAATTTGTCTTCAAAATATTGACATAATTCATGTGGTTATAATCATCACAATCAACAAAAATACTGATTTCTACCAAAATATTTTTTATTCATAAGTCCACACAAATCAACATGCAATAACGAAAGACAAAATTTTTCTATAATAGATTTTCCAACTGGAAAAGGCTTTCTACTTTGCTTACCCAAAACACATCCTTCACAAAACTCAAAAGATTCAATTGTAGGCAACTTAATAACCATATTTTTTGACTCAACAACTTCAATCCACTTTCATTCAAATGCTCATGATACAAATGCCATAATTTAGACTCATTAATTTTACTAACAACAAAGGCAGAATTATCTAACTGAGAATCTACATGTGGGAACATGTTGTTACTCATCTTTTGAACAATGGAAATAATACAACTAGACTTTTTATCAACAATTGTATATTCTCCATCATCAAATACAATTCTATAACCATTATCCGTCAATTGTCCAATGCTTAATAAATTATAACTCAAAGCAGGAACAAAATGTACATCAAACAAAATTTTCGTATTACCATTTGTCTTAGTGGCAACCATACCTTTCCATTCAACACGATACACATTATTGTTACCTAACCACACTGTTGACTTTTTGTGTCATCAAGCTTTTAAATGATGGTTTGTCTCCTGCCATATGATTAAAACAATCACTGTCCACAAACTAAATATCATCAGTAGAATTTTTATAAGAATGGACCATAAATAACATAGTATGGACCATAAATAACATACTTTCCTTTCTTCTTCCGCAAAATTGGCGTGCTTTTCTTTATTTGCTAACATTTTTCTTCTACTTAGCCCAACAATCAACTTCTTTATGACCTAGTTTGCCTCAATGATAACACTTAATAGGAGTTTGATTACTTTGCCTTTGTTCATCATTTTTGTGCTGCCTTTGTTGGTTACTCAACTATCCTCCACAGCCTTTACTACGTCCATGACCACAGTGACCACCACGACCACCTTTATTAAAGGACTTACCTCTCACCTGAAAGGCTTTTTCTTCATCCAATGATGAATTTTTGTTAATCCTATACTCATGAGCTTGCAAAGAACCCATTAAATCACCAAAAGAATAAGTAGATAAATCTATAGACTCCTTTATGACAGCAACCACATGATCAAATTTAGGAGTGGGACTATGCAATATTTTTGAGACTATAGTTTGATCAAAAATTTTAACAATGTGTATAATGTTGAAGGGAGACGTATAGTTGTCTTTAAGACAAATGATAATACTGAAATTTTGTCTGAAGTACAATTTGTTCCTGCTTTGACTTATAATTTATTGAGCATTGGAAAATTGATGGATAATGATTATAGAATTGTGTTTGATGATGGTGTATGTACAATTGTTGGTAAAAAGTCTAGTCGTATCATTGTCACTATTCAAAAGATGAGTAACAATTTGTTCACATTTAAAGTTTCTTAATTGCATAATTTTGCCTTTGTTGCTAGTAAAATTAGAGTTTAAATTATGAAATTTGCGTTTTAGGCATTTGAATGAAAGTGGATTGAAATTGATAAGTCAAACGAATATAGTTATTAGGTTAAGTACAACTAAATCTTTTAAGTTTTGTGATGGATGTGTTTTTGGTAAGTAAACTATAAAATCTTTTCTGGTTAGAAAATCTATTATAGCAAATTTTTGTCTTTAATTAGTTCGTGTTGATTTGTGTGAACCCATAAATACAAAATCTTTTGGTGGAAATTGATTTTTTATTTTTTTAGAGAGAAAAGTTGACATTTTATGATGAAGAAATTTAACAATATAATTTATAATGAAGAAATTTGAGATGATAGACTTGGGTTTGATGCACTACTTTCTTGGGCTTGAGGTGAAACAAGATGCAGATGGAATTTTCATTTCTCAACAAATTATGATAAAAATTTGCTCAAAAGGATTATATAACCTATATGGATTTACAACCAAAAAATTCATTACCATCTCTTACAAGTATAGCTCCTCATCTCCTAAAAGCACAAACTCCTCTTCATCTAATGAAACTCCTCCAAGAAAATTTAGATCCTTAAAGGAAACTTACGATTTAGTGCTTTTGCTTTGTGTGTTGCAAGTCCACTATGTTATGAGGAAGCATTGACAAAAGAAGAATGGTGCAAAGCCATGGATGAAGAGATGACAGCAATTTAGAAAAATTAAACATAAGGATTGGTATATTTGCCCGAAGGATAACAAGTAATTGGGCTCAAATGGGTGTTTGGAATTAAGTATCATGCTGATGGAAGTATATGAAAGCATAAGGCAAAACTTATAGTAAAAGGGTATGCTCAACAAAGGGGCACTGCTTTTGAAGAAAACTTCTCAGTAGTTGCTCATCTTGAAATAGTAAGAATTTTGCTTGCTTTAGCCTCTCATTTATCTCTTCCTATTTTCCAATTTGATGGAAAGTTTACTTTTTTAAATGAAGAATTGGAAGAGGGAGTTTATATTTCTTAACCTGAAGGCTTTGTACTAAAAGGCCATCAAAATAAAGTCTTTAGGTTGAGAGGAAAGCTCTTTATGGGCATAAGCAAGCTCTATAAGCATAGTATAACAAGACTGATAGCTATTTTGTTGAATCTGGGTTTAAAATAAGTGACAATAAGCCCATTTTATGATTGAAAGAAGGAAGGGGGAAATGATTTTATGGTTTTTTACCTTGATGTTGATGACATGATTTATTTTGGATCATGTGAATCATTGCTGAAGAAATTTAAGTCTTTAATGATGAAGAAATTTGACACGAGAGATTTAGGTTTGATGCACTATTTTCTTGGGCTTGAGGTGAAACAAGGTGTAGATGGAATTTAAATTTCTCAAAAAAATTATGTTGAAAATTTGCTTAGAGGGTTTAATACATTGAATTGCAACAAGCTCCACTCTAATGAATTCAAATGAGAAAGTACAATTTGAAGGTAGCATAGAAAATATTGATTTAACCAATTTTTGAAAATTGATTGGTGGATTGAATTATTTGACTCACAGACGTCTTGACGTTGCATTTTATGTTAGTGTTTTATTCAAGTTCATACATAATCCTACACAACACCATTTTGGGGCAGTTAAGAGAATCTTGAGATATGTTTCTGGAACATCTAACTTTGGGATTGAGTACTCTATAAGTATCAAATTTCAAATTGTTTAGTTACACTAACAGTGATTGGACAGGTTCTTTGGATGATATAATGTTATCACTTCAAGATATAATTTTAACTTGGGATTGATAGCTCTCTCATGGAGTTTGAGGAAGCAAGAAATTGTTGCATTGTCATCTTCGGACGCTAAATATATTGTTGCAACTGTTACTGCATATCAAGCTATGTGATTAAGAAGAGTACTTACTGATTTAGGCCAGGAACAATCTATTGCAACTGAAATTATGTATGATGACAAAGCTACAATTGCCATGATAAAGAATCCAGCCTTTTATAACAAAATAAAACATATTGACATCCAGCATCATTTTATGCAAAAGCTGGTAGTAAATGAAGAAATCAAGTTAGAATTCTACAATACAAATGATCAAGATGCTGACTTATTTACTAAGTTTTTGTCTCAGAAAAAACATGTTTATTTTAGACAGTAACTAGGTGTATGTAATTTTGAATTAAGGGGATATGTTAAAACTGATTCAAAATCAGTCTAGTCACATGGTGCTTACATTGTTTGTTGAGTCCAAGCTTACTTTCTATCAATTAGGTTAAGATTGATATTTAATAATTGATTTTATTTTTTTAGTCTATTATAGTACGTTAGTATTTTGGTTTTGGGTATTTAGTTAATGTGTAAACTCTATAAAAGGCCACGAACCTAAGTGAATACTTTTTGTTTTGTCCTTTTAACCAACATATTTTTGGTATCAATGCCTTTATTTTTCTGGGGGTCGTGAGAGCAACTTGTACTATAACTACAAACTTACTTCTTTCCAATGTTGAATCAAAAACAGAGGTGTAGAGTAGGCAACATCAGTGTGTAGCAGCACAAAAGAATACCGAGGCAAAGAGCAGCACTTTATTCTTTTGACGGTTATAAATACCAAACCAAAACCAAAGGTACACAACTGAGATCTTTAAGCCACACATACACCATTTATGGCAGTCAATGGTACGACAACTTCTTCCCATCCATTGATTCCTTTGTTCAAAGGAGAAAATTATGAATTTTGGAACATCAAGATGAGGACTTTATTTATATCCCAAAAGCTATAAGATTTGATGGAGCATGGGTATAAATACCCAAATGATGAGTTGCGGCTTCTTGATAACTGAAAGTGGGACATAAAAGCTTTGTTCCTCCTTTAACAACCAATCAATGATGTCATATTTTCCCACATTTCATCTTCAACAACTTCAAATACAGCAAGGCATATTTTACAAATAGAGTTCCAATGCTCTAAAAAAGTAATTATGGTAAAGATTCAATCACTCTATAAGTCCTTTAAAAATGCTCCAAATGGGTCCTTCTGAATTAGTTCAAACTTATTTATCTAGAGTTTCTTCTATTGTTTCTCAAATGAGGTCATACAGTGAACAAATTTATGATCAGATTATAGTCTCAAAAATATTGTGTACCCTCACTCCTAAATTTGGTCATGTGGTTACCACTATAGAAGAGTCTAAAGATTTATCTACTTATTCTTTTGATGATTTAATGGGTTTTTTGCAAGCTCGTGTGGAAAATATTAACAGAACTTTAGCATTGGATGAAGAAAAATCCTTTCACGTGAGAGGTGAGTCCTCTAACAAATGTGGTCATGGTTGTGGACGTAGTAGATGTTGTAGAGGACATTCAAGTGACCAATTAAAGTAGAACAAAAATGATGAACCAAAGCAAAGTATTCAAAATCCTATTAATTGCTATCATTATGGCAAACTAGGTCATAAAGAAGCTGATTGTTAGGCTAAATAGAAGAAAAATGTTTATAATAAAGAAAAACATGCCAATGTTATGGAGGAAGAAGAGTAAAGTATTTTATTTATAACCCTTTCTTATACAAATTCTACTGATGATATTTGGTTTCTGGACAATGATTGTTCTAATCACATGACAAGATACAAACTATCATTTAAAGAGCTTGATGACATCAAAAAGTCAACAGTGCAACTGGATGACAACAATGTGTATCATGTTGAATGGAGATGTATAGTTGCCATTACGACAAATGGTAATATTAAACTTATGTCTGATGTACAATTTATTCCTGCTTTGACTTATAACTTATTAAGCATTAGACAATTGATGGATTGTGGTTATAGAATTGTGATTGATGATGGTGCATGTACAATTATTGATAAAAAAGACTAGTTGTATCATTGTCATTGTCCAAAAGACAAGGAACAATATGTTCCCACTTGAAATTTCTCAGCTGCATAATTCTACTTTTGTTGTTAGTGAAACTAATGAGCCTAAATTATGGCATTTGCATTATAGGCATTTGAATGAAAGTGGATTGAAGTTGCTGAGTCAAAAGAATATGGTTATTGGGTTGCCTACAATTGAATCTTTTGAGTTTTGTGAAGGATGTGTTTTGGGTAAGCAAAGTAGAAAGTCTTTTCCAGTTGAAAAATCTATTAGATCATATTTTTATCTTTAGTTAGTGCATGTTGATTTGTGTGGACCCATGAATACAAAATGTTTTAGTGGAAATCGGTATTTCTTGGTATTTTGTTTTTCGGCTATTTGGTTTATGTGTAAAATCTATAAAAAAAATCATGAGCTTAAGTGAATAAAATGATTTAACTTTTCTCTATTTTATTCTTTTGTGTGTTTTAGCCCTTTGACCAACATATTTTAATGTTGAAATTGATTTAAAATCAATTTAGTCATATGGTGCATAATTGTTTATTGAGTCTAAGCTTACTTCCTATTAATTCAATCAAGATTGTTATTTAATTTAATTTTATTTGATTAGTCTATTGTAGTAAGTTAACGGCTTATTTTTTATGTATTTGGTTAACGTGTAAACTCTATAAAAGCCATGAGTTTAAGTGAATAAGGTGTTTCAACTTTTCTCTATTTTATTCTTCTGTGTGTTTTAGCCTTTTAGCCAACATATTTTTGGTATCAAAGCAAATCAGTCCCCTTCCCTTAGACATACATTTGGATTATTTCGACTACCCTCAACTTTAAATGGACCTAAACCAAATCTAGGCCTATTAAAACTTCTCTTAAGTGGTCTACCACCACTCCTTCCTCTAGCATAAGGAGGTGAAGAGTCTCGACATGTACTAGGATCTATTCTACCTCTAAATTCACAGCCTCAGGGAAAACCTTTCGAATGATCAATATCATAATTATACCCATGATCTGCATCTCTTCTACATACAGAATAAGAACCTGAACTTGCACGAATCCTATATCCTTGAAAACAACCAGTATAACCTAAAGATGAGAAACTCAATAAAAGGAGGTGAAATTTTGTTAGTATAAAGTGGCATTTTGCTAGTTGTAACTTTTAACCAATAGTTGTAATGTTCATATCTACATAATTTCATGACAATAAGCATCACTCATAATCTTATAAGTGCAAACATAAAATCTTAGTGCATAAAATAAGAAATTGCTTGATATCACCAATTTTGCACCATATAGATAGTTGAATTACCACAAAGAGCTCTATATAATCACTTAATGTGACTGACACTACCTAACAAGGTTACTTAAACTCACCACAGGGATAGGAAAAAACAAAAATTGTTGCTATTATGTCATAAGGTTTTCACCTATTCATTCGACCACTAAATACCTAGTTTTATCAATACCATAAACTATCAAACCAAAACTAAATGACTCTAAATAGCCACAATGTCTCACCAAGAGCAATAGTGAATGAATTGTACTTGGTTGGCATTTGCAAGCTACAATCTAAGATTTACAAATGCCTAGCATATAAAGCACTACAAAAGATCACAACACAAGTATAAACACACTAGTCACTTTAATAAAAATTACCACTTCGAGATGGAGTAGTACTGTAACACCCCACTCCCACGTGACCCGAACCCGATATCGTTGGCGATATCCGAGTCCGTGCCCCACGAGGGTGGCGTACTACATCAGTCGATCAAAACTCAGTATACGATTTTTTTTAAACATTAACATTCGCGCGGAATAGACAGTAATAATCTGAGCCCACGTTCAGAAATAAACAATTTCATTTTCAGAAATAAACATTTTCAGTTATTACAATCATTCAACAATCAGTTACAATCATTTA
>JAOSBK010000179.1:0-16708 GCA_027568895.1 Erythroxylum shatona
ATGAATCAAGACAAGGGATGAAGGAATTTATAGCAGAAATTGTCAGTATTGGAAGGCTTCGTCACAGGAATTTGGTCCCGGTATTGGGTTACTGTCGACGTAAAGGAGAGCTACTTTTGGTATACGATTACATGCCTAATGGAAGTCTTGATAAGTACCTCCATGATCAACCAAATACCACATTGACATGGAACCAAAGGTTTAGAGTCATCAAAGGAGTAGCTTCAGGATTGTTTTATCTACATGAAGAGTGGGAACAAGTTGTGATTCACAGAGATGTGAAGCCCAGCAATGTCTTGATAGATGGAGAATTGAATGGAAGGTTAGGAGATTTCGGGCTATCAAGGTTATATAACCATGGAACTGATCCACGAACAACTCGTATTGCTGGAACTCTAGGTTATCTTGCACCAGAACAAGCTCGAACCGGAAAGGCCACAACAAGCACTGATGTATATGCATTTGGAGCGTTTATTCTTGAGGTTGCTTGTGGCAGAAGGCCAGTAGATGCAAACCAGGAGACCATTCTAGTCGATTGGGTGTTCTCTCACTGGCTTAGAGGTGCACTTCTTGATGCCAAGGATCCAAATTTAGGCACAGATTATGTTGCAGAAGAAGTGGAGTTGGTGTTAAAACTTGGTCTAGTCTGCTCCCATTCAGAACCTGAAGCTAGGCCAAGTATGCGTCAAGTAACGGAAGTCCTAGAAGGTGATGTTCCTCTGCCTGATATTTCACCATTTGCCATTTCTGCCAGTGGCGTCACATTTAGAAATCGTCAAGGGTTTTCCGATCTTGTCTTGTCCTACCCATCTTTTGTGAGTAAGGAATTCTCGTCCACTTCTTCCATTACAGCCTCCCAACTTTCAGGAGGTAGATGATATCCAATTTCTTTCTACCTTAATAACTCGGTCTATTTTAGATCTAACTACATAGTCAAATGTTGGTAATATTAGGTGCCGTTTGGTTCAACTTTTATTTTTCTGTTATTATTTTTGATTTCTGTCTCTCTAATATGGCACTCGTGTTGGGGTGTAAACATGCAATTCGCAAACACTTTCCTAAAGAGTCAACAAAGAAAGGGACAGAGTCAATAATAGACACCTAATATGATTGAACTCAAATATATTAGGTTGAACTCAAATATATTAGACATTATTTATATGTTTTATGTCTAATTAGATTGTATGATAAAAAGATTGACTTATACGAAAAAAATTACACACAAAAAGATTAGTTAAAACTATTTAAACATTTCTAAATATTTGGGTTGTCATAATGCATTGTTAAACATCAATTTTGATCTATGGATATAAATTATTTAATTAGAGAATTATAAATAAATTAAATAAATTTAATTTTTTTAATCCTAAGTATGATTTAAGGTTATGACTTGTATCCATTGCAAACATACATAAAAACTTAATAGGTCACACATAAATAACGATCGAAAAGAAAAAAGATATTTTAATCAAATTGAACTTGATTATAGAGTTTAACAAATATTATAGTTAAATATAAGATATTTAATATATAAATATCAATATGGGATATTAAATCTTATTTGTGACGATTGGCATTTAATTAGGATTATAATTCTAATTAAATTTTATTTTAATTAAATTACTAAATGCTCAAAATCTATTATAAATAAGTTTAAGTTTTAAAGAGGCTAGCGTTTCTTGTCTAATTCTCTATACAATAGTTGTACATTTCTCTCAACATGTTTTGTAGATATCGATAGAAATCAAATCCTTATGCGACTACGGTAGTTAAGATAAACTATTTTTAAAAATGATTTGAGGCAAACAGTAAGAAAACGATTAAGCTTCATAATAAACTACAACATTAGGGGCTTTCGACGACAAATATTTTTGTCAATAAAAGTCCAAAATTTGTCACCAAAACTGTTTAGCGATGGCAAAAACTCATTGCACAAATCATTGTAAAATCCTAGTAGCAAAATATTATATGCGACATTTTTATAAAATTGTCGCAAATTATATTTCACTACGATCTTGAATACGTTGTTAACAAAGATAGCAAGGATAGAACAAGTCATTGCCAATGATACTTTAGGACGCTTTCTTTTAATGGCTAAACATTATTAGCTATGTTATCGTTAATGTAGGCAATAATTTTCAGTGACAATTAAGTTTTCGTGGCAAAAAATATTTAGCCCCATTTTTCAAAACGTAGCTAAAAATTTTTTATGACGATTTTAGAATCGTAGCCAAATCTTTTTAACTACGTTTTTATTTAATTTTTAAAAATTATGACATTTTCAATAATGTAGCTAAAAAGTTTTAGTGACAAATTTTGATTTTTTACTAAATATTCCTATTAAAATTTTCATTTAATTATAACTATTGGTAACATTTTTAATCCATCTTATCGTCTGTAATATTTAGAATTTTTATTTATAATTAATTAAATGAAAATAAAAATAAAATCATTTTATATAAAAATAAAATGTAATTAAATATTAATTACAAATGTTAACCAAAAAATTATATCAAACAAAAACTCATTTTCATCATCACTACTACTTATGTTAATTGGGACAAGTATTTGTTTGACCATATTTTCAAGCTTGACGAACTTTAAACGGTCTAACTTTTGTTCATTACATTCTAATTTTTCTTCATTACATTATAACTTAGCCTTAAATGACTAGTTCTCCGCTTGAAGCGTTGTTACATATGTTGGTCTTGATGAGGGTGAACCAATTAGCTTAGGATCAAACCCAAGACCTTTGATGTAGCCTAATCTTGTACTAAGGACGTTATTGCAAATGTTATCTACATTTGGATCATTTCTATCAGACAATAATCTTTGCAACAACTCTTGCATCTTATTCTAAAATTTAAAAAACAAAATCAATATTTAATTCAATTATTATTAGTTAGTACTAAATAAATAAATAAACTTAAAAATGAAACAAATTTTTATACTTACATAATTATTTTGCGCTCCCTTACTTCTAGTAATCACACTCTTCTCCATATAGTTCATTTTGACTTTGTTTTATTAGAAAAAGGAATTGAAACACAATAAATAATAATGTATTTAGTGATATAATTATAACTTCTAAACAAAGAACTTACAAATTCATTTTGTAAGACAACAAATGATTTGGAGCCTTAGTTGTGAGGAGTCTTTATTTTTCCTCTGTTAACCTTATCTTTCTGCCACTTTTCCTAAATTAAGAAAAGAAATAAATATTAAATTATGTAACAAAATTAATGAAAGCAAATGTGAAGAGAAAGAAGACAAACCTTAACATTGCAGAGGTCCAATAATCACACATTTGGCTTCAATTTTTTGAAGTCACCCATTCGAGAACATGTCTCCTTGCCTCCAAATTTGAAGCAAAAGATTTGTAGTATTTACATAGTCGATAATGATGATCTTTGGCCTTATATTTCAATTGTGAACTCACACAGCTTGAAAATTTAGGGTTTTCAATATTAACAATATTGAGCTTCATCTATGAATAATAAGTAAAAATTAAATTGATCTTTAAATAAGTAAAATAAAATGCATATAATTAAATAAATTGAAAAATTATTGAAACTTTGTCCAAAGCATTCTGTAGCAAGTTGTCTTCCTTTACCTGCTTGGCAAGTTAAAGGCAAGGCAATTTAGTCCTGAAATGAATCCTAACTCGCTAGATAATTTTTCCGATTAAATCTTGTCAACATGATGATCTTGCGAGGTATCAATATGCAAAGACAATTTACTGTTCATTGCAACATTTATGTGTTGTAACTTAGAACCTTTAATGATACATCTACCTCTTTTTCTAATACCGATATTAGAACCTGACAATAAAAAATAATGATAAGAAAAAATACATTAAACACGTAAATATATATTTGAGCATAAGTCTAATTATAGGTGGTAAAGATTAACAAACCTGAAGATCCATCAGAAATAGTTAAAATAGACAAAAGTTGATGCTAACTAGCTTCATTGGTGGATGAAGTAGGTGGTCATTATTAGATAGGATCAGATTGATCTAGTTGTTGTGGGGGAAGATCAATTTTGGTAGCTGCCACCTTCTTTCCCTTGTTTCTACTAGGTGCCATTATACTGAATATTTATAACTCAAATATCAACTTTCCATACAAACATAAGTCAAACATCAATAATACGCATTAACATAACTTAAACATCAACAATCCCTAAAAACATAAGTCAAACATCAACAATTCACATATACACATCTCAAACAGCAACATTCCGCATAAACATAAGTCAACCACCAACAATATATATAAACATATCTTAAACAACAACATTTCGCATTAAAATAAGTCAAACATCAATAATTTACATAAACATATCTCAAACAACAACATTCTGCATTAACATAACTCAAACATTAATATTCTACATTGACATAACTCAAACATCAATAATTTGTATAAACATATCTCAAACAACAACATTCCACTTTAACATAACTCAAACATCAACAATTTGCATAAACATATCTCAAACAACAACATTCTTCATAAACATAAGTCAAGCATCAACATTCCGCATTAACATAACTCAAATATCAACAGTCCGCATAAACATAACTCAAACATCAATAATTTGTAGAAACATATCTCAAACAACTACATTCCACATAAACATAAGCCAAACATTGACATTCCACATTAACATAACTCAAACATTAACAATCCGCATATAAACGTAACTCAAACATAAATAATTTGCATAAACATATCTCAAACAGCAATATTCCGTATAAACATAAGTCAAATAATAACATTTGCATAAACGTAACTCAAACATCAACATTCCTTATTAAAATAAATCAAATATCAACAATACGCATTAACACAATTCAAACATCAATAATACATTTTAAACAATATAAACAACAATTTTTTTAACCTTCAATCATCATGATCATGATCTTGAAAATCATCATCATTAATTAAATTATGATTCGACTCTTCATCACTATTACATTCAGTCAAAGTTTCATCATTGTCATATAATTCATCCTTAATATAGTCTTCATCTCTTTTTACGATAAGATTGCCTAGTACTTTTTCCACTTGTACTATATTGGAATCAAAATCTCTCCTATGGATTAATGATATATCTAAATCTTTTATTCAAATGGCTTTATTATTCAACTCTGATTCAATCTCTTGATATACTTCATTACCATCCTCATTCATTATACCATTATCCCTTTCATAAAAAATTAAAGAAATTTTGGTGTTGAAACTTTTGAATATCCTTCCAATTGTTGCCCAATATAGTATCATTGAGGTAGAAAAGTTGCTTCACATGAATTGTAAAGACAAAATTGTCACTATCATACCATATCTTACTAACATTGATGTTAGTAATATTCCCATTCACTTTCATGTCAGCAAGATTAAATCATTTGCACTTAAATGGAACAACCTTTTTATTCTTGATGTAATGCAACACTATTATTTCAGAGATGAGACTATAGAAGTCAATAAAATTGTCTTCATGACATCTCTCAACAACAACCCCATAATTTTGGCTTCTAAGTCGACTGTCTCAATCTTGTATGTAAAATCTAACCCCATTAAAAATTCAACCTGTATATTTTTTTCCCACACATATAAGGCCCATATGCCAAATAATATAATGATGTTGTCATCTTTTGCATGTTAGAGTTACGTAATCATATCATCTGTAGGACAAAATGAAATTAGAAGTTAATCTGACATACAAATTGTCATAAGTTCATAATATTCCATCAATATATAACTCACTCGAGTCCTAAACCATGATATGAACTTACGCTTATGTCTTTTTTCAACATTAATAATCCCTTTTCTTTGAATCAATTCTTTGTGCACTCTATTTAAAAAAGTAAGTAGAGACCATGAAATAGAGATTGAATCATATAATTTAAATATGAAAATTTGAATCAAAAGTAATATATATACTCCATATATTTGCCAACTTCCTTGCAATTATTCAAAATATGCCAATGAGCAATCTTGAATTCGTCTTTAATTAACACCATATATTTTTCAACACCACATGACCTAACATTTTAGGAGAAAACTGACAATCCACCATCTTGATCAAAATCAGAGTTACGTTCTGGTCTATTAAATCTTATCTTGATGTCAATTAAGTACGTGGAACAAATTGTCAAGCATTCATTCGCTATATAAGTCTCTATAATGGAGCCGTCAGGTCGAGCTCTATTATGTACATAAAATTTAAGAGAGCATAAAAATCTAAACAAAATATAAAACATTAACAATTGTTACTAACTAATAAATTTTTTTAAAAAGTAGAATTTAGTATAAATTACCTTTCAATGGGGAATATCCATTGAAATTGAGCCAATCCAAAAAGTTTTGCTTCATACGGTAAGTGAATTGCCAAATGCACCATAACATCAAAACATGATGGGGAGAATACTAGTTCAAGCTTATAAAGAATCAAAGTTATGCCGTTTTCCATTTGTCAAGCTTTTCAACTTTAAATGTCATGCACATAATTGCTTAAACTCACCCAATTGACCTAAAGTTACAGACATATCCTTCGACAAACACCTATATATTCCAACAAGAAGTAATAATTGTAGAAGTTCATGATAATAATTGCTTTTCAACCCCAATACTTTTCCCTTTTTAACATTCACACATTGAGCTATATTAGATGCATACCCATCAAGAAACTTGACCAATTTAAGAAATTGATAAAAATCTTGCTTCTCCTTTTTCGACATGTTGTAACAAGCAGGTGGAATAATGTGTGACCCATCATCTCTTTTTTTAATGCAAATTTTTTTATATTCATGTCTTCTAAGTCTAGTTTAGCCTTAATTGTTTCTTTCAATTTGTCATCAATTCCCATCACAATTCTTAAAATATTCCCACAAATATTTTTTTGAATATCCATTACATCAAAATTATGCCTTAATAGCAATTCCTTCCAATACAACAAATTGAAAAATATATTTTTATTCCAATTGAGCTCAACAACATTTTGTTTTTACTTCTAGTACTTGGGTGTTTGCTAGGTGTAATGTCACCCAAATGTGATAGTTGGTAAACCACATCATCACCAGACAACTACAAAGGAGCTTCACCCAATTCTACTTTGTCATTAAACAACTTGCTTCTTTTCCATCTATGCCCATGCTCCAAGTAACGACAATGTAACATATTTTACTTAATAGCCTTATTGAATAAGTTTGATGGTTACACTTAAGATAGGCCATATACTCTTTAGTGCTATATCGAGACAAATTCCCATAAGCTAGAAAATCATTTATAATTCACAAAATAAACATATACATTATAAAATGTTTCACCTTGAACAACATCAAAAGTTTCTAATCCAACCTGTAAGGCCTCAAAATATACCTTAGATGAAATGTTACATGTTTATGAAAGTACATGTGTGGTAGGAGATAGAATTGTGCTATGATTAAAATATTAAAGACATATGACTTGAATTTTTGATCAAGTGGACTATAGTTAGTAAATTGGAATTAATTGATACCATTAGAGAATTAAGGTATTTAAATGTATATTTGGACTAGGAAAAGTATCAAGTGCCAAGCGAAGTTGGTACATGAAAATTAGTATGACTACACCTATATTTTAAATGACATTTGACACCATTGGATGATTGACATGTGGACTGGTTTTGTAGGTGACTAGTGGTAGCATCTTAATTAGGCAAATGGTATTACATGCATTAAGACATCTGGCTTGATAATTTGAGGACACCTAGCAAACCAAGAGCTTATTCACTCTAGCTTATTTCGGCAACCTACTCACTAACTTTTGCTCCTTGCAATCGAAACTACTCATCCCTCTCATCTTCTAGAATTTTGCTTGGTTTTAGATCATCTTCACTTACAAATCTTTATGTGTACTAATTGCTTGGAAGGGCTAGTTCAGCTGGTTCTTTGAAATAGGAATTTAAAGTTAAAGAGGTAAGGGATTTCTACACTTTATTGCATGTAATCATATAAGTTTTATGATACCTAATTTGGCCTGAAATATGTGTTATGATGTCAAACAATTGGTGCTGGAGAAAACTAATTCTAGTTTGGCAAATATTGTTCCGATTTTAATGTTTGAAAGATAAGGATTGTGAGCTACTTATTAAATGACTTTGGAATTGGTTTTGGACATAAAATTGATGTTTAATTAAGGCCCAGAAATATGTGTTATGAGGTTGAACATTAGGTGCCGGAAAAATAATTCTTGTTTGGCATATGCTGTTTCTATTTTAATGTATGAAAGATAAAGATTGTTAGCTATTTATTGAATGACTTTGGAATTAGTTCTGGATAGAAAATTGATGTGTAATTGAGGCATTAGTAAGGTGGAATTGAAGTGGAATTCATGAATTTTGGTGAAGGGGGTGTTGAAGGTGTAAGATGTGAGTTAATTGTAGTAGTTTCACTGAATAGGTTTCGTTGTACAAACATTGGCACTTTGACCGTTACTTGACCTGAAGATGTCCAAATAGGGTGATTTTAATTGTAAATTAAACTAAATACATAGGTCTACAACTTTCACAAAGGAATGTTATTTTTATTTCTGTCTCAAAGAGTTTTGAAATCTCGATTGAAGTTGAGTTTTGTATTCTATCACTGTTTAAGAATAGTTTGCAGTATTTTGGGGATAACTTGAGAAATAATGAACCTAATTGTATTAACTATAGTTCATTAGAAACTTAAGACATAGAGGAACATTTTTATAGAGAAAACATTGCTTAGAAGCCTCAATTTCTATGTCAAAATAGCCATACAAATCTGACCTGAAACTTATCCTAAGAAAATCTGGAATTAAAAAAAGAATGCTAAACTTGGTTGTGTAATTGTTGACATATATAACGTTAGGACTTTTAACCATGGTTTTATTAAATTTATTTGAGGTTAAAAATGAACCTAGATAATGTTAACTTAATGGAGAAAAAGATAATTGAGTTATCGTTTATTTATGGAGGTAATTACTTAAAGAATGTGAGGTTAATTAATCTTTTGTTTAAAGTTGAAAGGAATAATATATTTAAAGGTGAATGTGTTCTTTTGAATACCAATGTATTTTAGAAGGTTTATGTTATGTGAATTGAATATGATTGTTACAAAATGGAACTTTGTTTCATGTTATGGAATGTGTAAACACATAATGCCTTTAGTGGTACATTATTGCAAATGATTATGCTATTAGGCAAGATTAGTTGGATGTGTATTTGTAAGTTCAATGTGATGAAAGTGGAATAATGACATAACATCTTTTTTCTTGTGATTGTGAAATCTAAAATGGATTGTTTTTAAAACTGTCAAGTTTTAGTCATGGGTAAATAGGCATGCCTAGAAGGGTCTACAGCTGCTCCTGTGACACTTCGGTGTCTCCTGTTTCTGACACTTCGGTATCATATGTTAATGAGACTTAAGTCTCTCCTGTTCTGTGATACCGATCATGGTATCTCCTATATTAGTCCTGTTACCGATTTTTGTAAAAAGGATTAACAGACTAACTTATTTTGTGTTTTGATATATTCAAGTCTGATATAAGTTAATTTAGGTTCTGATACAACTAAATGTTGTTATGATGAAAATAAGATTTATTCAGATACTTTAAGGTTATGTTTTATGATTCTGATATTCTATTCAGATATGATTGAGTTTGAAGCAAGTATATTATGTATTATATTCTGATATATTATATTATGTTTTGATGCAAATGATATTGGGATGTTTAGTAATTTGAACAATTAAAGGTTATCTAAGATTTGATAAGATTTATTGTATGTGAATGTTAGACGATTGTCAAAAACAAT
The DNA here is from genome assembly GCA_027568895.1 of Erythroxylum shatona. Classification (NCBI taxonomy): domain Eukaryota; kingdom Viridiplantae; phylum Streptophyta; class Magnoliopsida; order Malpighiales; family Erythroxylaceae; genus Erythroxylum; species Erythroxylum shatona. The sequence continues at coordinate 9,826 of JAOSBK010000179.1, forward strand.
CACCGGATTACATGTGTTTAGTTTTTCCCCACTAAGCTATATGCTTAGCACGGTAGATTTTTCCTCGTGTAGGTTTTGTTAAGAAGACTTGAGACTGGGACAATATCAACCGAGTGGCTAAGAAGATTAAATTTTGTTTTGACAAAATGTATACTTGAGTTTGTTCATTTTTGAGTTGTATCTGATAAACGATGACTTTTGAATTTGTTTGAAGGTTTGTAATATCTATACTATATGATGGATTGGGATTTAAGACTTGTTTGTATTAAGTTCAATGTGTATAATGTATTTTGTTTGTAGCTTAACTTGGAATGAAATGTAATGTATGTTTGTCTGAATTGCTGAAAAGGAAGATTTAGAATGCTTTGGTTCATTTACAGTGTTTGTGTGGCATTCATATATTCTTCCAGGGGGTATTTGTGTGTTACATAACCTCTCATAGATCATTTAAGTCATCAATTAATGGTTGTATGTATACATCGATATCCTTATCAAGAGTAGTAGGTCCTAAAATAGCAAAGACAATAGCATAAAAGGCTCCTTCATATACTTTCATAGAGGTAAATTGTATGACACTAGAATTACCGACCATATGTTGTAAGAAGTACTCATATTACTTAAAGGATTAAATCCATCTAAGCCTAAACCAAGTCGAACATTACAAAAATCTTGTGTAAACTATGGAAACTTTCCATTAAAGTCTTTCCATGTCATTGAATATGCTAGATGACGCATAATGTCATCATTAATGCATTTCTCTTTATGCCACCTCATATTTATAGCTATTTTTGTTGACATACAAAACCTTTGTAGTCATGGTTTAATAGGAAGGTATCTCAAGATTTTATGTAGTATCTTTTTCCCTCTCCCATCATCCACTCGCCACCTTGATGTACCATAAATCGAACACTCTCCAAGATCTTCACTATCCTCCTAAAATGTAGCACAATCATATTTACAAGCATGTAAGATTTGGGCAATTTTTAATGCATCATTGAGCAAGTTAATTAACATTTTAAGAGACTTGTTACTCCATTTATTATAGACCTTTAAATGCAATAACTTGACAACAAAAGATAGCTATGAGAAATTCGAGCACCCTGGATGTAATTCTTTTTGAGCAACTTTCAATAACTTACCAAAATTATCTTCTGTAATATTACCTATTATGTTAGGCAAACAAGTTTCATTTATAGTCTCCATATAATTTCCATAATCCTATCTCGCCAATCCCATCATCATCACCATCATTATTGTTACTATCATCAACACTTGTACCAACACTTCTACTACAACTTGCTTATTTAAGTTTGCCATGATAAAGCCATAGAGTATAGATTTATCTATATCTCATGTTAGCAAGTGATTATATACCACATCTTGACTTTAAATGTCGACATTTAAGCAACCTATGCATAGATAATGAATATGACATTCATTACCTATTTGATCTTTTACAAATTGCATGAAACTTTTAACTCCCATATATTCAGTGGACCATTTCTGATGAGAGATCCAACTTTTATCCATATAGCTATATAACTTTTATCCATCTAGCTGAATTATTAAATGCAATTATCATTCTATATAACATAATAATAAATCAATACAAGTCACTACTTCTCGATTAATCAGTACAAGTTCTTATACTAAGTGTGAATTCATGCAAACAATAAGGTACGTGGAGTTGTTTACACCTATGAATCGAGAAAGGGACTTCTCGTTATGACTCCTAGGCTCATGGAATATTTCACTGATAGGCCTTATAGGAGCTGTGTTACAGGTTTCTAGCCTATATACCATTCTAAGGTATTATGCCTCAAATCATCCATAATTATACATGAGTTTACAAGTTACTACTTCTCAATTAATCCCTACAAGTTCTTATACTAAGTTTGAATTCAAAAAGCACTAAGGTAGGTGACATTGTTTACACCTGTGAATCTAGAAAGGGACTTCTCGCTATGACTCCTAGGCTCGTGGAATATTTCACCAATAAGTCTCATGGGAGCTACATCACATATTTCCATCTTATATACCATCCTAGGGGTTTATTATGCCTCAAATCATCCTTAATGATATGTTAGTATACAAGTTACTACTTCTTAATTAATCAGTTCAAGTCTATATACTAAGTTTGAATTTGAAAAAATCTAAGGCATGTGATGTTGTTTACATCTATGTATCCAGAAAGCGACTTCTTGTTGTGACTACATCACAGGTTTTCAGCCTATATACCATCCTAAGGCTTTATTATGCCTCAAATCATCCTTAATTATACAAGTCCATATATTAAAGCAGAATATAAGAACTCATCAATGATTATACGAATATTGCAAACAACAAGACAAAACCAACACTCCCTTTGCATTCACACAAAACCTAAACATAAATATTCATACTAGTAGACATTAGTTAGACGATTTACCTAGATGGACAGACAACTGCAGACTATATAGAAGAAGTATGAGGATGGATGATTATCGACACTCTTCAACAAAAAACATGGTCTGGAAAAAAGAAAATTTTGTATTTAATATAATATACTTATTCATAAAGTTAGGCTTTAGGACTTCAAATGTAGAACATACTTATAACTAAAGTTTTTGGACACATAACCAATAACTTACCGTTAATAAATTTTTAACGACTTTGTGGCAATGATGGGCTCATGATAGCTTGTGAGTGATGAAAACTTCAACGAATAGTGACAAGTGAGAGGACTATGATCTGAGAATGACATTGGAGATTTAAAGTGAACTTTAGTTGAAAAGCTTATAGGTAGTAGTAAAACAACACACATGAGCAGAACAAAAAAAATTGAGGAACAAACACACCAAAATTTCATTAGACATGTAACTTTTATTTACATATTCATCTACACATCTTTTTTAATTAAGTATTAAAGTTGCATTAGACATGTAAACTTTGCAAAAAGAACATTACACCTTACAATGCATATACATACTATAAATCAGGTGTTTCTAAGCTTTTTGTTTCGTTCAATGACCATGTGTTTCCATAAGAGCCAAATTTATACTTTATAAAGTCTCTCATTGATTTTCAAAGGAGAATTAAGAACATCAAAATTTAACAAATCTTTATAATCTTTTTTGTAAATAATGATGAGGTATCCTTTATTTTAGACACTCTTAATGATAATGATTGTGATGATAATGATAATGATTTATCTTATAAATGTATGGAAATAATAAGCTTGAAAATGTTGAAATTGTAAAGAACTTCAAAAATTCTTAGATACATACATGATTGAGAATGAGACATTAAAATTTGATACGCATGACATGATAGAATCTAAATGTGTGATTATAGCTACTAGCAATGAATATAATTTGATATGAGAAGAGACATTGAAAAAGAATTAATTTTCTCAAATATTCATTTTCTAAGTTCACTTTAGCAAATGAAAGTTTGAATTAGAGGCCAAAATATCTCTAATGATAAGCATGGAATTGGTTTCACTAATAAAAGTGCATTATCCAAAACCAAGATAATTTTTATGTGGGACAAAAAAATTAGAAGATTAGCATAGGCCTAAAAAATGCATAAGCATATAATATCCAATTCTAGACATAAAAATTTTACTGTTCATACATCATCCTCTAGGTCTCAAGCTAAAAAGAAATTTGTTACATTTGTGTGTGGTTCATATTTTAAACCTAGAAGACATGATTCACAAGAAAAAAGGTACAATTTTATGCAAGACCACACAAGGGAGCTTGTAATATAAGTCTCTTTATTATCAAAACAACATAAAAATAAGCTCGTAATTATCATAACCTATTATTTAAGCACTTAGAAAATGTTCACAATTCTTATAGGCCACCATACTTACACTAAAAGAGTATGTCATATGCTAAATCATTTGTTAGGCTTTATTATCTCACAAGAAGAGTTTATTATCTCCCACATATATAAAGTAGAGCTCCCTAATTATTGTTACATCCAAAAAAGACCAAAAAATGCATATATGTAACATTCTTATAGATCTTACTCATATGTTGACATACCTTCAAATTATCCTATATAAGATGTCACTTTTGTGAAGGTTATAGACATATACATAGAAATTAAATCTTAACTTACATTTGTTAAATTCAAATCCATCAATTTTCAATCAACAAAATGTGATATATATACTCCAACACAAGCAGAACATTCCCAACACTTAACGCAATCATAATAGGCAATTCATCAAACACTTTACATATATAAGAAATTCATCCCAAGATAACTATGAAAATCATGTGTTTTGCCTTTCATCACTAACATTAAGACATTCCAAACATACTCCATTCACAGACAATCCAAACCAACACAAACAACTCAGTAAAATCGTCCTTAACCCATCCAACATCACATGTCCAAAACATATGAAAGGAAGCACCAAAAAAGCCAAAAAAAAGCATCAATGACTTACCTCGATGAAAGAACAAAACGATGACGACTGGAGAAGATAAAAGCATGCAAATGCAGAAGACAGAAGGTCATCGACTAAGGAGAGAATGAAGAAGAAACCAGTGGGAGAGGAAAAAGAGTAGGAAAATTTTCAGGGGGTTCAAGTGTATCTGTTAAACCAGATAGCAAAATGACGTTGTTTGTCATTGAATAAATGACATCATTTTTCTTCTGTTAAAATGTTTAAACATTTAGACATGCTTTTTCAAAAATGTCTCCATATGTTTATACACCCTCAATCTTTTAGCAACGCTTTGCCTAATTTGCCGCTAAATATCATTTTTGTGACCAATTACTAAAATAGATGCCAAATGATAATACAGTGTCAACATTTTAGTGACATTATGAGAAATACATCGCTAAATATCATATTTGATGACAAATTACTAAAATAGTCACCAAATATTTATTATTATTGTTGGAACCCCACCCTGGTGAGACACGTGTTCGACGTCCTACGTGATATCTGGACGCGTATTCCATAAGGGAGGAATTCCTCACCGCAGAAGAATCTCAAATCAAACTTAGTTCACTTACTCCCGAACGGATCTTGATAAATTCACCCTAATCTTCCTCAATAAAATTGATCTACTTAGGGCCCAAAATTAAATCCAATTCCTAAGCTAAAATGAAATTTCATGTCTCTATAATAATTAGAACTAAAAATCACTTCAATCGGAGCTCTCTAGATCAAGAAATCAACGAAATACGGAAACATATTTAATATGTCTACATAATTGTCTCACTTTGATTAAATCCGCAAATTTCAATTTAATCCCGAAAGCTCTAATTTTGCATGAAAGGAGTAGAAATTTTTTTTAGAAAACCAATGCTTTAAAAATCGAGTAAATCGGAGGTCAAACGAAAAAGTTACTAGTAAAAGAGTGGAATGAGGTCTAATTTTGGAAAAAGGAAAAATTCAGAAAAGAAAATAAAAATCAGAAATGCGCAAACGGCGTCGCTCGCGATCGCGAGCTGCTCATTGGGGCAAGGCACTCGCAGGGCGAGACGCTCGTCCACGCGAGCTCTCTCCCTCGCGAGGGCGTCTGCGGGCCGAAAATCAATTATATGTTTTTTAAAAATCAAAGTAAAATATCTGAAACTTTGAAAATTCCTAGCTCTTCACCCCGAAATCCAAAATTCATAAATTTGGTATCAATAAAAAGGTAAAAGGAAGCTCTACAACTTCCATGAAGGATTGAAAAACTAGTTTGGCCTTTAAGGGGGTCAAAAGTTGCTTCAAAGTTTCTGCTAAAATTGAAAAAGTCCTACACTATACCAGAAGTTTGAAAATTCATATCTTTTAACACAAAAGCCTAAAAATGTCACATTTTACCTCATTGGAAAGATAAAGAGATGATCTACAAATTTCATGAAGGGTGAAAAAATCAATTCAGTCATTTAAAGAGGTAAAAACACTCTCAAAGTTTCTGCCTATAAAAAGACCAATGGAACAGTAAAATTGTCTACATGAACAGTAACTGTAATCTTCCCAACCTCATAACTTTTTACTCCTAACCCCAATAATTGCATATTATACATCAATGGAAAGGGGAGAAGATAATCTACATTTCCTATGAAGAAAGTAAAAATCAAAGCAGGCTCTAAGGAGGTGAAAAACCCTTCCAAAGATTCTGCCCAAACAATACCCTCATCAACAGTAACTGAAATCTTTCAAACCCTATAACTTCTTCATCCTAAGTCCAAAAGTGACAAATTATATACCATTGGAAAGCTTTAAACATATTCTACAATCTTCAAGAAGACCCTCCAATCCAAATCCCACTCTAAAAGGGTCAAAACCCCAATCAAAATTTCTGCCCATTTTAAAAATTTGGACAGCACCTCCCCTAAAATTGTTCTAGCCAAAATCTTCAACCCAAACTCCATTACCTGCATAAAACTCAATCTTCACAATCTTCAATCACTCAACTATCAAACCAATCCAATAATCCCATAATTTCTACTCCAATGGCAGCAACCACACACTTAATCTTCTAAGCATTTTTAAATCATACAACAATACATTTCAAAGCAATATATACAAAAATACTTTACAACTCAAATCTTTTGCATTTACATGGAAACATGAGTTAATACAAAGCTTTAGAGGGCATTTCAGCCCGAATACATCGAAAGTATCAAAGGACAAAATACAAAGAACATCATTAGTCCCAAAATGCTATCTAAAGCCTTGTTTTCTAAAATATGATTTCAAAAGCAAAAATGCATCGGAGTAATGCCTCAATCCCGATGCGGTGTCTCGGTTTCTCGCTCATCACCTGTGGAGGGAAATGGGGGGTGAGCTCGACGGCTCAGTGGGTAATAACTTAATAATTAAGAATAAGCAAAAACATTATAAAATCATTCATTTCCAAAATCAATATCATATTGATTACAACAT
>JAOSBK010000180.1:2256-34659 GCA_027568895.1 Erythroxylum shatona
TTTTAGATATAGGAGTGCGTTTGTATATGCTGAGATCCCGGACGGAGGGTCCGGTGGATTTTTGATGATTGCATGATTGATTGGGAAATTATAGAAGTGTTTTTGAACCCTTTTTGTAGGTTTTGGGTTAGTTAAAAAGCAGTCGTTATGCTGCCGAAATTTCGATAAAAAAATTAGTATAAAGATAGATTTTTAGGATTTGATTGTATGTATAAGAAGTTTGTATGAAGTGAGATTTTGATTGAGGAAAATTTCCAAGAAAAGGAAAATGGTAAGGACTTGCAAGAATTTGAATAAAGAGGGTAAAAAGCAAGAAAAGAAAAAGAAGAAAAAAAAATTATACCGGATTTCGAATTAAGTTAGTCTTATGGGTTCCAACGCGATAGTATTTCTAAGATATTTATTCTCGGATGTCAGATCCGCTTTGTTACATTTTTGTTTCGCTTTCGATTCGTATTCGAATTCCTGTTCGCTTTCCGATATGTATTTGCCATTTGATTCGATTCAATTTGTGATTACGTTCGTTTCGATTTTGTATTCGATTCCGATTTGCTTTCGGTTTCACCTCTTGTTTTCGCTTTGTGATTCGTTCTGCCACCTTGTGTTTTCGCCTTCGTTTCAATTTGTGCTTCGCTTTGCATTATGTTTTCCGTCTTTCGTCGGTTGGGATCCGGTTTTCGGATCGGGTCCCAACAGTACCTATTGGTTTGGCATTCTTAAAGTGATATTTCTTAATGAGTTCCTTTGTGTATTTGTTTTAACTAATAAAGATTCCTTTTTCTATTTGTCTAATTTGTAATATAAGAAAGAATGATAATTCTCCCATCATGCTCATTTCAAACTCCCCCTAAATTAATGCTGAGAATTCTTCACAGAAGGATGGATTAGTAACATCAAATATACGTCATCAACATATGATTGAACTATGAGTAAATCATTCTCCTTTCCTTTAATTAATAAGGTTTTATCGACCTTTCCTCTTTCAAAATTATTCTCAAGCAGAAAGTTATATAACCTCTCGTATTATGCTTAAGGAGCTTGTTTTATACCATACAGAGCTTTGGATAACTTCATCATATAATTGGGTTGGTTTTCATCTTCAAAACTTAGATGTTGCTTAACAAATACTTCTTCGTTAATGTAACCATTTAAGAATGCACTTTTAACATCTATTTGGAACAACTTAAAATTTCTATAAAATGTGAAGGTAAATAAAATTCTAATAGATTCCAATCTAGCAATAGGTGCATAAATTTTATTAAAATCAATACCTTCCTGTTGATTGTAACCTTGAGCTACAAGTCTAGCTTTGTTTCTTACCATCTTACCATTTTCGTAAAGTTTGTTTCGAAAAATCTGTCGAGTCTGAATGATTGACTTATTTTGAGGAAGGGGCACTAGATTCTAGACTTTGTTTTGTCAAATTAATTCACTTTGTATTTCATGGCTGAAACCCAATTTTCGTTAAGAAGGGCCTCTTCAACGGTCTTCAATAATGATCTTGTTCTTATACTTTCAAAGGGGTCTCCCAGAATGTATTGATGTGTATCTTGACCTCTCTATTCTCTCAGTGTTTTTCATTGCATAGGGTCCTGTTAAGATAAAATATTTTATTGAAATAAAAATACGCTAATGTCTATTATTATATAATGAATTAATAATGGAAAAATATGAGCCTAATATAAAATTTAAAATAAAAATAAAAATAAAAATGTATTTTTAAAGGATTTGTGTTTCGTCATCTTTAAAACCTGCAAATTTGTTACCGTTGTATAAAAACTTGTATATTATGCTTTTATTCAACGTATGTGTACCAATTATAAATTAGTAATGTAGGGAAGTAAAATGAGAGGGTTAGATATCATAATAGGAAAAGAGAGGTTTAAAACTAGAACCTCAAGAGCAAGTCAACGTCAGTGTCTGTGTAGAGTTATTAGACATCATAGCCATTGATATGTGAGTTGCATAAGTCCCACTATAGTATATTATACAATTTTATCTAGGGGGTAAAGATTAGATAGACTTTGAAGTCTCAATATCTAACAAAAAAGTCAGAAATTGAATGGGACGAGATGATTTATGGGCAGATGACATAAGATGGTGGAAAAAAGCAAACATTCTATAGTGATTGCAGAAGGGTTGAAAAAAGAGATATGCATCTTCTTCATCTAGTAGAGAGGGACAATGAAGTTTTTACTTTGAAGGAGGAGCAGAGTGTAGTTAACATACATGCCCTTTATATGTTTACGTTTAGCTTGGCTTGGCCCTACATCATCCTTCCCCAGGCTTCTTAGAGCTAGGCCAAAACTTATCCACATCTATCATAATCTTTAGGTTGGGTGCACTCGCTAAGAAACAATCAAATATTATGACGAAATGGTCTATGGGACGAAGGGGGCAACTAAAGACACCAAACATGGCTGTGGAGGTGAGGTGATCTGTAAAGAGACGATGGTAAAGACTAAAGAGAAAGTGGTGAGGAGAGAGTTTTGGTTTTTGAAATCTGAACTTTTGTATATTTCGGTTCAAATGGTTTATTGATAAACTGACTGACTTTTATATATAGAGGTTATTAAATAAAACCGAAACAAACAACTGGCTAGTTTATATCATTTTCAATCGAACTAACCCGTTCAGTTCGGTTTTTAAAACTTTGATTTTTAGGAACCAGGAGGTGCTCTTCATCATCTGAATCAGCTGATATTGTCAACATTAGTGCTTCATCGAAAATCACATTTATTAATTCTTCTATTTTCCTTATTCTTTTATTATAAACTCAGAATCCTTTACTCGCATTACTATAGCCTAGAAAAATAGCTTCGTCTGACCTCACATCGAACTTTTCAAGGTTGCTTTTCCATTATTTAGAACGAAACATTTGCAGCCAAAAGCTTGAAAGTAAGCAACATTTGATTTCTTCCTTTCCACAGCTCAAAGGGGGTTTTCTTCATAATAGGTCTTATGAGACATTTGTTGAGTGTATAACATGCCGTGGATACATCTTCTACCCACTATCCATGAGGTAATCCACTTTCACATAGCATGGTCCTGGCCATATCAACCAAAATTTTGATCTTTTTCTGTATAACTCCATTTTTATGAGGTGTCCTTGGATAAGAGAAGTTGTGAGTTATACCATTACTGTCATATAATTCTTCAAACTTTTGTTATCGAATTCTCCTCCATTATTGCTTTGAATTGAAGTAATGCAGTATCTTTTTCTATAAAACTTCTAAAAAACTTCAAAAGCATCATCCTTATTTGATAGAAATTAAACCTACCTTGATAGAAAATAAACCTATGTAAACCTGGAATAATAACTTACTAAAACACCAAAACTTTGAGTCCTAATAGAACCAAATAAATCCATATGCGCAAGTTCAAGTGGATTGCTAGTAGACACAACATTTTTAGGAGTAAAGTTGCTTCTGATTTGTTTACCTTTTAAACAAGCCTCACAAACAACTTGATTGCTTTTGAACTTTAGAGTAGGTAGTCCTCTTTACTAACTAATTTTTGGATAATTTTGATAGAATGCTCATGCTGGCATGTCTAAATCTCCTGTGCCAGATAAACGAATCCTTTTATAAAGAGACAAAACACTTAACATTTTGTGGACATATCTTCCAGCTGCGCACAATAGATATTCTGATTTCTAGGACTAATAAATACAATATTATCATTATGAATATCGACAATTTTACAATGAGATGCATGGAAAATGACTTTGTTTCCCTTGTCACATAGCTGATTCATATTCAATAGATTATGTTTCAAATCATCAACAAAGAGAACATTATCAATGTAGGGAGAGTCAGAATTACCAATTTTGGTGACCGTTGCTTTATTTATTTTTTTGCAAAGACAACATTACCTCCATCTTTTCTTTTAATGTAGTTGAAGTGTGATATTTCACTTGTTATGTGTCTTAAACATCCACTATCAACTATCCATTAATTTTCTCTTGTCTTTATTATGAAGCATATCTGTAAAAAATATATTATCTCATTTTAGGTACCCAAAATTTTCTAGGTCTTTTCAAGTTAGTAGCTTAACCTTTCAGTCTCTGACTATACATTTGAGATAATTTCTCCATTTTACAAAAGTTACAAGAATGGCTATTGTGACCATATCTATCGCAGTAGAAGCACAGAATAGATGAATGAGAATTGATATAATTTCTACCATGTATTAGGTTCTTGTTACTTCGACTATGGCTTGCTTTCTAGATTTCTGGTTCTCTGTTTTATCCTTTTGAAGAAGAGGGCATTCAGGCCTAGTGTGCCTAGGCTTTTTGCAGTGGTAGGATATGATTTGTGTATTGCTACTACTGTTGTTGCGTTTTGATAGGGGCCCACTATTTCCTACCTTCTTGTTTCCTTCTCTTTTCTATTAACTTCTTTTTGTAGAAGTGTGTGCACTTTCTAACCATGAAGTTGAAATCATCATCTTCATTTATCTATAACTCAGTGTCGCTTTCATCACTGTTTGATTCGTCAGTCGCTTTTAGTGCCATTCCTTTTATATAGGAAGATCCTTCATCTTACCTAAGCTTGGTTTCATGGATCATCAAATTTTCTCGTAGCCAATCGAGTGAAATAGTGTCTAGATCCTTTGCCATTTCTAAAGCCATCACTTTAAGTCTCCATTCCTTTGGTAGTGACCTCAGAATCTTCATTATGAGCTCATCGTTAGGATATATTTTTCCTAGATTCTTCATGGCAGTGATGATGTTGTTGAAGTGTCCAAAGAATTCCTTTATGGTCTCACCCTATTTCATGCCAATAGTTTTGTATTGATGTATCAAAAGACTTATTCTATGTTTTTTACCTCATTCGTCCCTTCAAAGGTAACTTGAAGTTTGTCCCACATTTCTTTTGTTGTAGAATAGTATGATATCTTGTTGTATTCTTTTAGAGACAACAACATATCAGGTGATGTTTTGCCTTAGCAATTAGTTATGCATTTCTCCTGTCAGCATCAATCCATACTTCTACGTTATCAGAATTGGGAATTGTAGCTCCAACTTTTATTGCTTGCCATACTTCGATATCAACATATTGGAGATATATTGTCATTTTCTCTTTCAAGTAGGAGTAGTTGTTTCCATTGAAGTAAGGAGACTTTGAGACAAATTGTCCTTCAAAACTTCTCAAGGTGCTTGCCTTGATCTATCACGTTCTATAAAACATAAAAATATGAAACGTCTCTTTGATACCAAATGATAAAGCAAACACATGCAAGAGGGGGGTGAATTCTGTGTGATTTTAAAAAAATTGTAAGTTACTTTCAGTTAAAGAAGCAATGACAAGAACCTTTCAATAGTTAAAATGGTAGGAGACTGTTATACGATAGGATCTTATTTAAACAAAAGGAGCCTATTAAACAAAAAGTCTTGTTAAAAGCATTTTGAAACAAAAGGCATATGTTAAAAGTGAAAGGAACCTTTTTGAAGTTGAAAACAGAAAGAGCCTGGTAAAAGTGAAGGAGTCTTTTGCTAAAATAAACACACACACAATATAATATGGAGATATAAAAGTTAAGAGAGAAGAGAAGAAGGACACAGTCGATTTATATTGGTTCGGCTTACAACCCAAGTCTACGTCCAGTCTTCAAATATCTAACTTAAGTATTTCACTATAAAATCAAGTAGTAATTTGACGAGCCTCTCCAAGCTCACAAGTTAATATTTTTCAAGGTTCTCCAACCTTCCAAACTAGTAGTATTTAGCTAGCCTCTACAAGCTCTCAACAGAGAGTGAAATTTGCTTGATATGAGCTACACTGATCTCTCTCAGAAATATTTTCACTTTCTAAAAAACAAGAGATTTTACAATGATGTTACTTTCAAAAGAATTTATGTTATAGTTGTATTTCGAAAGTCTAATCTATGCTCGCAAAAGTAGTGGCTCTTCCTTAAGTAGGCATTTCTTTCAACTAACCGTTGCTTCACTTTCATCTTTAGTCAACTAGATGGATTTAAATATGAATAACTTTGATATCATATTTGCCAAAAATCTTCCAGTAATCATGTGACTTAATATATGACCTTAATAATTAGTAGGATCCTCTCAGAAAAAACCGTTCTTAATAAGGTAAGTTTATAAAGAAGGTTCTTGTAAGAAACGAATTATATTTCTTATGTATTTCCTTTTAAGAATAAACTCGTTAGTAATAAATCCATTTTGAATTTTGAATCAATCTATAGTTGTCATCAAAGTCATTAAGAATAAACCTTGAGCTAATAGAATAATTAAGAAAGCTCAAAGAAACCAAAAGCTCTATCATTATTGAAATTACTAAAGAATTATCAAATATAACCTTTATATAGTTACTAAATGGTCTTCTAGTTTTGGACCAAAGAAGAATAATGAGGAATAGAGAAAATGGTGATAAGGTCAAAGGAGCATACATGTTCAATAGTTCCTCTTCAAAGGGTAAAAGTAAAATTCTCCAATGTACAAATTATAAGAAGCTCGGCCATGAAGAGAAGGATTGTTGGCACAAAGGAAAATTGCAGTGCTTCAAGTGCATGAGATTTGGGCATTTACAAAAAGACTGCATATTTCAAAATGAAGAAGAAACAAACATGGCACAAATGGCATAAGAAGAAACTCTTTTTTTAGGGTTGTTGGTGAGAAGTGCACTATGGAGATATGTGTTCCAATATTTGTAAATTGATGATAATGTGCACTGACAAATTTGAAGACAGTGATGAGAAGTGCATTACATTAGGAGAGAAGTGCTCCATCCATGAAATTTTGAAGCTAGAGGGAACGTTAGCAAGTGCTTCAAAATAATTAAGTTAATTTTTTTTAGTTCCTATTTTCTAGCAGTAGGATCTTAGTGGAGTAAGTGGTCAAATTAGCATGTGATATTTTATTGGTATTGTCTAACTATTAGTGGAGGATTATGTGGGATGATGTTTACCTGCATGCTTAGATGATTGCTTATTTTTTGCTGAGTTTAGTTTGTTTGTAAGCCTATTTAAGTATATATAACCTTGCTTCCATTTAGTAATGGAACATTACAAGAGTTAAGCTACAAAACTCCCTGCTTTCCTTCTCCATTTTTATTCTTTTTTCTCCAACAAGATGTGATTACGTTAAGACATTTGTAACAAAGGTAAAAGGTGGATTAGTTAGAAAAAAACAAGGATGGTATTTATATTCTATTTCTACAATGTGTGTGTATAGTTTGAATCAAAGTAGCATACATAACTAATAAATACCTTCAGTTTGTAGTAGTTTGGCTTGTCATTAAATAAAAATCAAAAGGAAAATTTTTGCTGAAAAAGAGGAGTCGACATGTGATTGATGACATAGATAATAGTTTGACAAGTTGAAGTCCAAAAATCCAATGAGATTGAGGCTTGATGCCTGGGAGCAAGAGCAAATTTTAGAACATGGTGGTAGTTTTTTTTTCTAGTGACAATATGTTAATTTATGTAAGGAGGAAGATATTAATTGTTATGTTGGCAAAGAAAGTGATTTAGGTCTTAGTATTCTTACATTCCATTAAAATATAAGGTGATAATCGAAAGCTGAAAGTATTTCTTAGCAAGTGTCTTGAATTGTTCAGAAATATTATAAACGTCAAATTTCTACTTAAGGGATACAGCCATATGTATTTTATCAAACGATCAACAAAAATAAAATAATATTTGAAGTGATAAAAAATGATGTAATGGAAGCAAGACTTATACATTTATGTAAATGGGATCAAATATAGAGAGTAAATGTGCTAAATAATAATTTATGACTCTTATTATGAGAACATGAATTGTATTGGGTTAGTACTATCTTTCGATAAATCGGTAAATATTGAAATTTATTGGTAAATGGTGGATCTTGTTAGGTTGTTAATGGTTGATGAATGACATATTTTAAAGTTAAGTGAAGATGTTTGAGCCATAGTTGGCAACTCATACAAGTTCCCTTTACTCAAGCCACAAATAAGTGCTACCCTTATTCTCAAATCTTTCACCATATAAGAGGGAAATAACTTTTTTTGTTGAAAAATGAATGAAGAAATTTATAGAAGAAACTAGATCAACACTACAATGAGTTCAAGGCTAGATGCCTAGTCTCGTAAAGGGAACTAAGCCCAATTGTTTAAGCTAAAGGAAGAAGTCAAAAAATAGAACATAAGCCTTACCTTGCAAATATAAAATTACAAGCCCCACATTCTCTTCATATCTATAGATAGAGATTCCTGCATATGTTTAGCATACAAGCAAACTATGATAAAATTAATGACTCTATCCATAAGCAAGTATTTCTCTACCCTCTTATCAGTAAACTGTCTAATATTCCATTCCCTCCGTATATCGTATATGAGAATTGTATATGTTGCTTTGAAGAGAACAACATTAAGTTTACTCCTTTCTAAATTAGCTATGACCCTTTAAAGTCTACTCCCAATTATAATCAAAAAGCTTATGAGGTAACATATGGAAGATTCTACTCCAAATTGCCTTAGTATAATTCAATTAATGTAGAATTAGTTTTATGAAATTGTAAAATAGAAAACAAGTTTCTTATGATGTTAGGAGCCCAAAAATGTTATTAAGTGTAAAAATAAGCAAGAAGGAGTATTAATCATGATTGAACTTGTATATATGATAAGGATGTTTTAACATTATGATTTCATTACCTTTATTATACATAAAACGAATGGACAAGTTTTGTAGGTCAGGTGTAATGTATTGAGAGGCATCAATATTCATAAGCTAATTTTTTATTGGAGTATAGGGAATTTATGTTTGATTTTTAACAACCATTCTTGACCTGAGTACTTTAGTGGAGTGGCTAAATTTGTCGCAAATTTGGCATTAAATCGTTCTTTTATTGAGGTGTGATATAGATGTATGCTAATTAAGGTTATAATTGCTTGGATTATAGCGCCTTTGCTAGTTGTAGTTATTTTTATCCATTATTTTAGAAGAAGTGTCTTTTATTTTCATTATTATCGATACCTTAGTTCCCTTATTTAGATATATTTATATATTTGAAACGATAGTTAATGTTATTGAAACGTTGATTGTATTAGCTATTAGGTTAACTAATTCTTTCACATCAATTTCATGATTAATGAATTTGTCAAATAGTTCTTCATATGTTACTGGAGCATCATGAGCATGTAAACCATTACTAATTTCTTTATGTTCTTATCTAATGCCAAAAAGAATTTTAAATAACATCTCAGAGGTGATGCAGATAGAGTGGCTTTATTTGTAATAATTTAAATTTCATTTAAGTAATCTGCTACTAATTTTAAGCCTTTCATTGTGTTACAAAGAGTTGTGTGAAGTACATAGGATCCTTGGTCTTGATTTATTACCAATGGTTATTATAAGTTTACCTCAAATTTGTTTAATTATTTTTGTCAATACTACTATATAAGTAATTCTATTATATACTGAGACTATTATAACAATTTAGAGGAAGTTAATTTATTTAGTCTATAATTTGAAATTTGGTAAATTTGAATATGTGAAATATGTATAAGTTATCAATATAGTCCATTAAATTATATATATAAAGAGTAATGATTTATGGACTTATGTTGAGTATGTAATGTTATTATTTAATTTTTAAAAATTGAAATTAGGTAATATTAAAACTTATCAAGGAAACAAACTTTGGGAGGCAATATTAAAGCTTATCGAGGAATTAATTTGGTTGTTGTTTCGTATCATTTAAGCATTTGTATTTTTCTAATTGATATTTTGCAAATTAATTTAAGTAGTTGTATTTTATGATTGAGTAAATGAAGATTTTTACATGATGAAAATAATTGTATAATGAAATTTTTACGATTATAATATTATAAAAGATTTATTGAATGGTAGACAAGGTTAATTTTATTCACAATTCAATACAAGAATAAGAGAAATTTCATACTCTGCACTTACTATAAAGTAAGATGGAGCATATTTTCTAAGATATAAGTGTAGCACGTAGTGTATACCTTATTATGTGTTCTGGATCGTTCATGAAAGGGTTAAAAATGAAAGAAATGTAGAATATTTGATTTCAGTTCCATCTTGACTTCCGAAGCAATTTTGTGGTCAAAGTGAGCTCCAGTCTCTCGGAACCTTCACAAAAAATGTTCACCGACACATGGTTAATACTTTTCTACAATTTTCTCAATATGTAAGCGCTTTTAATGGGTCAGAGGATCCGCATGCTTACGAATGATATGAGCAATTGCAGGAGACCTTAAGCTTTATATATAGCTTCCATATAGGGCTTCCCTATCACAAACCTAATATAGTTCCAATCCATACTAATCGGGATGCATTTTTCTTCTAGACTTCGACCTATTGATTTATATCATTTGCTAGGCCATTTTATTACTTTATCTAGATCAAACTATGTAACTTAACTGATAAGTTATTGAAAAGCCAAAAAATACAATTAATAGTTGTCCAACATAATGATAAAGGACAAAATTGTTCAACATTCTCCCCCTTGGACAATCATTAATTTCAGTTTTCACTCAAGTTTAAAAATAGTTTAAAAACTTGGTTAAGTCGTTGCTATATTGGTACCAAATTTAAAAACTAAAAACATTTGATCCAAAACTAATAAAAGTTTAACATTTCATCTTGCAAGGTTTTCGATATCAAAAAATATCAAACACATGTGTCATGTGTGACACAGGTCCAATATAATCTTGAATATCTAATACCTTACTAACATGAATGGAAAATGGAGTGTGGCAAACTAGGATGATACCTGTATGATCTAATACATATCATCTTCGTTTGTAGGTCTTAATTTCTTTAAAACTTTATGCTAAGCTGCATGTGCTAAACTGCAATAGAAAAATCCTATTTTCTCTTACTAAATGCTAAACATCATTAGAGAAAACCTTATTTTCTCTCACCGGATGCTAAACAATATTAAGAAAAGCCTTTATGTTCTCCAATTAAATGCTAAATTGCAATAGAGAACCTTTATGAGATTATACCTTATATCCCCTATGTCATACCAAATTTATAAATATCTGTACTAAATTGTATGTGTCTAAATGATATAGGCTCAAGGCTAATCTTTATATATGCCCAATGACCTTTAAAATGCTTAAGATCAACATAAATCTTAAGGCTTTTATATGTATTATGACTATACATAAGAACAGTTATTACTGAGGATAAAAAGATGATCATTTATAGTAATAAATAACCATAATGTCCTAATACATTAAAATGTACAAACATTTAAAGAGAAAATACAATGACCCCTAACTACTACTGTCTAAGAACCTTAATACGCCTATACCAGATACATATTTAACAAACACTAGTGGAAGAAGTCCTTTAGTTAATGAATCAACTAACATCTCCTCAGTTCTGATATGCTCCACTTTGACGTCACCTTTCTGAATCAACTCCTTTATGGTTAAGTATTTGAACTCTAAATGCTTAGACCTTGTGATATTCTTGTTGTTATTACTCAACAAAACTGCATCAAGATTATCACAATATAACAGAATGGGTCTAGCTATCAAATCTACCATAGACAACTTAGAAATCAAGTTTCTGAGCCAAATCGCCTATGTAGTAGCTCCATAACATGCAACAAACTCTGCATGCATAGTCAAGAAAGTTACCAATGTCTGCTTGACACTCTTCCATGATATTACACCATCTACCAATATAAAAATGTACCCTGAAATGGATTTGCAATCATTCAAACAAAGCAAAATTAGAGTCTGTACACCCTACGAGGTCTAAATCGTTGACTTTTTGTATGTCAATGTATAATCCTTGGTATCTTTTAGGTATCTTAACACTCGTTTAACTACATTCCATTGGTCCACACTTGGGTTAGCCAAATATCGACCCAATAGTCCAACAGCAAATGAAATGTCCAGTCTAGTGCATACCTAGGCATCCATCAGGCTACTAGTTGCACTAGAGTACAGGGCATTCCTCATAACCTCTCTCTCAACTTCATTCTTTGGATACTGTGCCAAAGACAATCTCTCGCCATGAGATATTGGTGCTATGATAGGTGTACATTTAGCCATATTAGACTTTTGTAGCACTCGCTTAATGTATGCCCTTTGTGAGAGGCTCAATGAGTGTTGAGATCTGTCCCAATGAATCAGTATTCCAAGGACAAAAGATTCTTCACCTAAATCTTTCATGTCAAAGTGTTTGGCCAAAAGTTGCTTTACCTCATGCAACATGATCAAATCATTTCATGTGAGCACGATATCATCCACATATAGTAATAGGAAGATAACTTTGCTTCCCTTGACCTTATAGTATAAGCATCTTTCAAATTTGTTTTCCACAAAGCCGAATGAGGTCAAAACCTCATCAAACTTTAAGTACCATTGTTTGGAAGCTTGTTTCAAATCATATACTGATTTAGTCAACTTACAAACTTTGTTAGTTGCATCATAATCTTGAAATCCTTTAGGTTGCCCCATATAGACCTCCTCATAAAGTTCACCATTTAGGAAAGCGGTTTTAACATCCATCTGATGTAGCTTTATGTCATAATGCGCTGCTATTGCCATAATCACTGTAAATGCATCCTTCGAGGATACAGGAGAGAAGGTAGCATTAAAGTCAACTCCTTCTCTCTGAGTGAATCCCCTGGAAACTAAACGCGCCTTAAACGAGTCAACTTGACCCTATTTGTCCTTCTTGGTCTTAAATAGCCACTTGCAACTGATAGGCCTATAATGTTGAGGTAAATCAACAAGCTCTCACACCTTATTATATCTCATAGATTGCATCTCATCCTTCATTGCTTTCCACCACAAGTCTGCATGGGGTTCGAAAATGGCTTATGTAAAAGTAACTAGATCCATAACATGTCATTTGTCATAGTCTTGCTCTCCCAAATAGACTATGTAATATGATAAGATAGCAGGTTGCCTTTCTCTGATGGATCTGCGCAACTGCATAGGTTTTTGTATCTTAAAAACCTCCTCTTAAATAGGGATAGGTTCTTATGTCTACATAGGCATGGTATTCGGACCTTCATCCATCGAACTTGACTTTATGAGAGGAAAATATGAAATAATCATAGTATCCGTCCTACTATCTCCTGGAGGATGTAAGGATCCTCCCTCATCACGGACATCGTATTCCAGAAACTTAGCCATTTACGATTCTACTATTCTAGCCCCTCATTCTTTACAATAAAATCTATAGCCCTTAGAATGGTCAAGATAACCTACTAAATAGCTACAAGTGGAACAAGGTTGCAATTTGTTTTTATAAGGATTATATAACCTTATCTCAGTAGGGCAACATCACATACGAATGTGTGCAAAGCTTGGCTTCCTTCCAACCTAGAGTTCGAAAGGCGTCTTTGGTACTAACTTACTTGAGACTTTATTCAAGATATACAATATTGTCTTGATGGCTTCACCCTAAAGGTATTTGGGTAGGTTAGTCCTGCTCTACATTGACCTCATCATGTCCTTTAGGGTGCGATTGCACCTTCTGAGCACAACATTTTGCTTAGGATTACTTGGCATAGTGAATTGAGCCATTATTCCAATTGATTCTAAATACCTGGCAAATAAACCCTTTTTTTTGTCCTGCAACCTTATGTCTGCCATAGTATTCCCCTCCCTTATCAGATCTGACTATCTTTATTGATTTTTCCAATTGGTTTTCAACCTTAGTCTTTAAGATCTTGAACTTATCAAGAACTTCAGATTTTTTCTTAAGTAAGAACACATAGCCATAGTGGGAATAATCATCTGTAAACGTTAGAAAATATCTAGCATTGCATAACGTGACTGTATAGGGACCACTAACGTCTGTATATATGAGGTCCAATAAACTAGAAGAATGAGTTGATCCTTTTTTCTTTGCCTTTGTCAACTTACCCTTGCAATAATTAATACATGTTTCTAGATCACTGAAGTTCAGAGTTGGGAGAATGTTATCCTTTATCAATCTCTCAATCCTCTCCCTAGAAATGTAGTGAAGACGTTTATGTCACAACATATACGATGTTTCCTTTATAAAGGCTCTCTTTTGAGTAATAGGTTTAGCAATATAACAAGAGACATACATTTCGTTAGGAGTAAGACACATTCTATATAATCCGTAGGATAAGAAGGTAGTTTCGAAATGTCTTGCATTTATAGAAATATTTACAACTAAAGTATCAAATACAAAATGATAGCCCTTTTTATCCAAAACTGATACAAAGATCAAGTTTCGTCTAAAAGATGGTATATCAAACATCTCTCGTAAAACTAATATAAACTCTCTTATCGAGGTTCAAGCGTACATCTCCTACAAACAAAACATCCACCTCTTCATTGTTGTTGATCATCAACTTCTCCTCTTTTTTAGTTGGCCTTCTCTTGGATGTGAACCCCTACATTATGGAAGTAACATGATTAGAAGCTCCACTATCTAACCACCAAGAACTTGATGTGATTATAGCTACATTGGATTCATGAATCATATAGGCTGACGAGTTACCTGACAATTCTTGCTTAACCTTTCACAGCTTGTACTTTGGGCAACCAACCTTTCTATGCCCCTTCTTCTTACAGAGAAGCACCTCATACCCTTTATGTCATATGGGCCTTAAGCAATGTTGGACTATCTAGTCTGAATCTGTGGAGAGGGTTTGGGTTTTTTACCCTTACCTTTAGGTTATTGGGGCTTAACCTTCCCCTTACCTTTAGCAACTGCAAACAGGGTTGTATGAGGAGAACTCTTAATCTTCCCCTTATCTACAGCACACTGGGAAATCAAGGAATTGATGTCGCAGGCCTCATCCTGAGAGATGTAGGAGGTAGTTGATATCTCAAACTCTCGAGGGAGAGTATTTAGTGCTTGATGCATTATAAGCGTGTTAGGAATAGGTACATCTAGTGCCTTTAGCTTACTCTGAAGGTGAACCATCTTGATAATGTACTCTCTAACGCCTCCTTCTCTTGTATACCTTATGAAGAACAACTCTTTAATCAAAGTGCTTTGCTTTGCATGAGAAGACACTTTGTACCTCTGGAAAATTCTATTCATAAACTCCTTCGCTATGACTATATCTTGTAATATACTAAGCAGATGATCTGGGATCGATCTCTTGATGGTCAAATAGCACATCCTTTTGACTGCTCCCAAATTGTCATTGTTGCTTTATCAGCTTCTGATATCAGTAAGTGGAGAAGGCATCTCGATATGCTTCGCCATGTTGACATCAGCCATCTCCAGGGCAAACTTCCACTTCTTGAAATTGAAACCATTTAAGATCTCAATCGTGTCAGCATTGTTATTTACAGAAAAGGTGACTGCAAAATAGAAAAGATAATGTAAAGATCAATATAAATGCAGGATAACAACGATACTTAAAGCATTAAAGTAGTATCTATATCGAGAATCCGATCATACATATTATGAAACACTTTTGGGCTAAATACATAATACATGCAATTAAACCCCCCACACAAAAGTGATCAGGGTACAAACCGTCAACTCTCATGACACTATCACCTTTGGTTGAATAGATTATTTAAGCAACAACTTTCCTCCATCTAATGCCTTTATGAACATTTCAAAACTCTATGTAAGATCAACATCTTTAGGCAAAATAACCAAACATAAGGCCAAAGACATCTCCCAACATGTGAGCAGAACAATCCAAAATACTGACTTCAAAAGTTACTTTGGTGACTACATCCTCATCAATACCCTAGAAAGTTCACAAACACAAGAGATATATTTTTATGTCATCCTCACATTCTATATAGGCATAATGTATGTGAAAATTAGCTATAAATGCAAAACCAAATGCATAGTTAAAGAATCACATACTAGTACTGAAAATATTGTCTTTAAACTTTATTTGAGACTTTTATTTAAAAAATTCTCAATGAGAGTGATTGACATACTTTCCCAAATATTGAACCTCCCAAACAAGACATAAAACTTTAAGTGTCTCCCTTCTGCAGTTTGGAGCACGAAAATGCATTCAAAATCAGCTTAAAAAAGTTTTAAAACCTTTTTTGGAATCTAATTACTAACGTAATAAATCTAAAATAAAATAAAATATCACTTTAAAAATCCTCCTAACCTAGAAACTTACCCAAAAGGACCTAGGGCAACTTTCTGGAAATTCTAAAAAAAAATATAATTTCTGGTGCTGACATCGGCATGACGTTAGTAGCCTCGTAGCATTGACGTTAGCACAACACTGTGCGCTGATGTCAACAGGCGTCATTCCTACGCGTGGCAAGGGTCGTGGGTGCGTTGCATGAGCACGTAATGATCCTGCACCAAATGTGTCTGGCACGCGCCCCCCATGCATACACGTGTTTTCACTGTACGGCACGTGTAACGCCACATGTCCGAATCGCTGTTGTCTGCATGTCAGTACAGATAGCGGGCGCGTGCAATGTACTCATCAGCTGTTTTGCGCTCGTGGGACAACGAGTCACGTGAGGTGCGTGTGTTGCACGTGCTACACACGTCTATCACCTTGTGGAGCCACGTGGGAGGAACGTGCCAACCAAACCGCCTTATGGCAATTACTATAGCACTGTCGGGCGCGTGTGGTATACGCACCTGACGATGCAATCACCGTTCGACGTGAGGATGATTTTCGGTGACCATGGGACTAGTTTTTCACACTTTTTTGGACCGTTTTCAACCCATTTTTCATAGTTAGCCTTTTGTATACTACTTTTACATAGCCATATACGCAAAAAAAAACTGAAAAACGAAAAACCTTCATTTCCGACGACTCGATCATGTAACCGCTTTTATACCACGTATAACACGTAGCATAGACTTATTACGTGTCCCGATCGTTTATGAAAGAGTTAAAAATGAAAGAAATGCAAAATTCCTGATTTCGATTCTATCTTGACTTCCGAAACTATTTCCATGGCCAAATGAGCTCCAATCCCCCAAGAACTTCACGGAAAATGTTCACCAACACGTGGTTAACGCCTTTCTACAGTTTTAAGTGCTCTTAACTGGTCAAAAGATTCATATGCTTACGAATGATATGAGTAACTACAAGAGACTTTAACATTTATATATAGCTTCCATATTGGACTTTCCCATCACAACCCTGATATGAATCTAATCTACACTAATCGTCCTGAGCTTCAACTCATTGATTTAGATCATTTGTTATTACACTTATCTGGATCAAATTAAATAATTTAACTGAGAAGTTATAAAAAAGCTAAAAATACAATTAAAAGCTATCCGACATACTAAGAAATGACCAAATTATCCAATAAGTGATTCTTTTTCTCTCGTAAGTCTGTTCCTCCGTTGCCCATACATGCAAAGAATGGATGGAAGAGCGTGAAAGTAGCGGACAATAGAGCAGTGTGACATAAGATCGTTCCTAAGTCGAGAGTCCAGATCAATAACTGCAAGTTGGCAGCATATATATTTTATTATAGCAATCATTAGACCGCGTCGAGCGTTAGGAAATCTTATTTTATTCGAGCATGCACCAAAAGTAACGATTAACGTGTTGAAAAGTCTCAACTTACCATATTTAAATATCAAAATACGTGTCCAGCGGTTGAACTTCCAAAACCAAAAACCCATTTTCATTTCTTGATCCAAGACTACTCTCCATCTCTCTTTTCAGTCTTATAAAATCGTCTTTAGGGAATTATAGAAATCCCAATATGTTTTCTTTGTATATAGCTTTTTATTTTAAAATATAAAACTGATAAAAATGGAGGCTATAAACTTTTAGTTTGGAAACATTATAAAATTAAATTAAAATTTGCCTATGGTGAAATTCCTATTATAAGAAGAATTCAATAAAAAAATACAAACCTAAAATATGAACTATTATCTTTAATTATTGGTTTCGAATCAAATTAAAAATAATTTAAAATAGAAACAAAAACAAGTTTGTTGAGTGGTTTTGTCCACTTCATACAAGGACTAAGAAGATATCAGCTGATTTGTATTGACTAATAAATGTGTGTCCATAAGCTAAAATTGATGCACATGCACATGACAAAGCTAGCTGTAAGTCATGTGTTTACATGTATCAGTCTACTTATATGTTTTTTTTTAATCTATAATCGACTCTATATAATGCTTGCTCACGGTCAGGCCATAACCATCCAACATGGTAAGTAACCAATAGCCATAGCTCAGTTTGAATACTAGTGTTGCTAGTCATCACAGTCTGTGAAGATGAAGCTGGAGGTAGAATTCATATCTGAACATATTGTTAAGCCATCTTCTCCAACCACATCTCACCTCAGCCATCACCAACTCTCCTTTCTGGACCAGACCATGCCGTGGGTTTTCATGCCTTGGGTATTTTTTTACCTTAAAGATGGGAAAGTTAGCAACAAAGAACGATGTGTTAAGGTTAAGGAAGCTCTATCCGAGGCCTTAGCCATGTTTTATCCATTGGCAGGACGCATAAGAGGGGATGATCAGGTAGAATGCAACGATGATGGAGTTCATTTCACAGAAGCTAAAGCTAACTGCACACTTCTGGATTTTCTTCAAGACCCTATTTGCAATGAGATCAACAAGTTGCTACCTTTTGAAATCGACAACGTCAACATCGACTCGCTTGCTTTCTTCCAAGTCACCTACTTCGAGTGTGGTGGGATTTCTATTGGGATAGGTATTTCACACAAGATTGGAGATGCTATGTCTTCGTTTATGTTCCTAAACACTTGGGCAGCTATGGCTCGTGGAGACAAAAACATAATTGCCCCTCATTTCGATTCTGCTACTCTCTTTCCACCTATAAACATTGAAGGTTTCGACCCTGGTTTTGAGATCGTCAAGGAAAAAATTGTTTCGAAAAGATTTGTGTTCGATTCATTGAGCATAGAGGTTATTAAGGACAAATATACAGAAAAGAGCAGCATGATAGAGCATCCAAGACGACCTACAAGAGTTGAGGCCTTAACAGCTTTCATATGGAACAGGTTCAAGGTCACCACTCATGCTGAAGAAGATTTGGACAAAGTTTACGCAGTGATGCATGCAATAAACATGCGTCCGAAGATAAGCCTTCCTTTCTCGGGAGAAATTTTCGGTAATATTTTTGTTGAGTACATAGTAGCAGTCTCCGACAAGTTCGATGTCGATGAGGAAGAATGCAGTGGGATGATCAAGCAGATGAGGAATTCTATAAGAAATGTGAACGAGAGCTACGTGAAGAACCTACAAGGTGACGAGCACTTAGGTTTGTTGAAAGATAGGGCTGAGAGGATGAGCAAAGGAGACATAGTTTGTCTCGACTTCACAAGTTGGTGTAGGTTTCCAATTTACGATATTGACTTTGGTTGGGGAAACCCTATGTGGGTAGGTTCGGCTGCTTGGCCATACCATAACTTAGTGACGTTCTTGGACACCAAAAATGGAGATGGCATAGAGGCATGGGTTCATCTGAAAGAGGAAGACATGGGAAAGTTTGAAAGTGACCATGAGCTAAATTCATTTGTTTCTCGAGTGCTCACTGGTTAGATAAGTTCGTCCAACGATGGTGGACCAAGAATCATTTGGTTTAGATATTTTCATCTTTAATTTGCAACAATCTCATTACTTAGGCTTGAGTTAAAGGCCCTAATTAAATTAATGACATGTATGACTACAATTAACTCGTACTTTTAGAATTAAATCAAATAGCTATTATGTTTATGATACTATTTTGAATTTGTTCTTCTCAATAAATTTGTTGCGTATTAAATGATTTTCGTTTAAGGTTACTGGGTAACACTAATGATAATACTCAATTATTTTTTACTAAGTGTAAGATTTTCTTGGCATTTTATTATTCTTATAAGTTCCAATCTTAAGAGATTATATTTATAACTAAATTAAAATGGTACAGATAACAACTTATACTATTTTCTCTGTTTTATAAATATTTCAATAAGAAAAATTTCAATATTTTCGTAAGTAAAGAGACAATCTCATGTTATATTTATATTTTTAAGATCGTACAATTAAAATGTATTAAATTTATAGAATGGTCTTATGATGACTTTCCTGGATATTTAGTTTTTATATCACTTTTGCTTTAATTATATGTTTGAGCTAGAAACTATATTAAATCAAGCTAACAAGACTTTGACTACAAATAAGAAAAAAACGTGGCCAACTAATCAGTTGTGTTCATATTCATGCGTGACAGCTTCTACTATTAAAAACAAAGACCTAATAATCCCAAGGTGCAGATGTATTGATAAGAGGATCTGCTGATTTAAGTGAGGTCGTGGGTTCGAACCCCCCTCATGTATGCAGTCGTTTAAAACTTGAAGTTAGAACTTTGTCTCCCGCAAGGGACCTACCCGGCTCAAGCGGGGATCAGTCTAGATGTGAATGACTTAAAAGTGTCTTTCCATAGTTGAGATCTGCCTAGGACACCTCGTGGGCAATAAAAAAAAAACAAAGACCTAATTAATAATTAGCAAAACGATCCTTCGTTTACCTTTAGGGGCTTGGTCTAATGGTAGGGGTAAAAACAGTTCGGATCTTTTGTCATTCCAAACCTATTCAATGCCTAAAATGATGTTTTGAATAATTTAGAAAGTGTCCAACCCTATTCAATACCTCAATTGACATGCAAAAGGATCCTTCATTTACCATAGGGGCTTGGCCTAATGGTAAGTTCAGATACTCTATCTAATATTATTCTGTGCAACCTTGCACAAATCCTAAAACGATATTGTTTTGAGTATTTTAGATATTGTCCAAGTCTGTCTATCATTTTGAGTACCTTAGATATTGTCCAACCTTGTCTAATATCCAAAACGACGTCATTTTGAGTATTAAACAGGGTTAATTTTAATATTAGACAAAGTATCCTCATTGGGGTAAAAGACCAATCCTTTTGGCTATCTTATCTTATGCCTTTCTTCTTTCGAAGTTGTACTAATTTTAATTATCTCAGATATATAAATATTTTTGGGTGATAAATATTGTTGAACCTGTCTAATTTACCTTTTAATAATGGAATTTATGTTATTTTGAATTATATTTGTTGGTCTTCATATTTATTTTTTATTCTCAAATGATATTTTATTTTTATTAAAATATTATTTTTATAAAAATGGTGGTAATAACTC
Organism: Erythroxylum shatona; assembly: GCA_027568895.1. Taxonomy (NCBI): domain Eukaryota; kingdom Viridiplantae; phylum Streptophyta; class Magnoliopsida; order Malpighiales; family Erythroxylaceae; genus Erythroxylum; species Erythroxylum shatona. The sequence goes on from JAOSBK010000180.1 coordinate 23,328, forward strand.
ATTGATTTACTCTAATAAATAATTGCAAATGAAATTTCTAAAACATGTGGTTTCGCAAAATTCTGGTTCAGCCGCAATTTCTTTGAACTGTATTTGTGATTGCTTAATATAAAACAATTATAATTTTTCTAGCACAAAGGAAATAAAAAAATTAAATACGAAATAAACAAATTAATACACAAGATTTGGTAACGCAATTCGACACACCTTGCTTAGTCTGAGGGATTCTTACTCAGCTTAATCACTTCTACTTAGTAACAACAACATTTTTACTCAAGATATTATAGAGCCAACTCATCCAACCCTTGACACTATCCCTCGTCTTCACAACTCGTGAAAGTAAATCATTCCTAATAACACGACCATATCATGCTAATCTCAGTAGAGGATTTTCAACAACAATGTTTAATAATAAAAGATAAGAATTTCACAATATATAGTTTCTCATGAAACCCATGTACGTACTAGACATATTTTTTTAGCCAAAAACAACACCAAGATAGTCTAGAAAAAATCACACAACAAATAGAAAACACAGCTGCCCAAGATGGATAAGATCACCAAAAAAATCCCATGCATAGCAACATCAATACTTATCAATCGAACATGTATTTCATCCCAAAAACATACCAACAATGCAGTTGCCAATAATGATGAATAGATCGTGTAACGTTCACAAAAAATGAGAAAAACGCAGTTGCTATATGTTCATCAATTGGCTATTTATTTTTCTCCAACATATATTCTGCTGCCTTACTTAGCAATTGATCTCCAAAAGTCCACATGCACAGTAGCAAAAAATCAATGCATATATGTTACACCATGGACTGCATTTAAAACAAAAAATCTATCTTGTACTTTTTAATTTTTCCCTCAAAGCCCACACAACACATAACAACCTAAAAGTTGATGGATGAATTTAATATGATAGACTCCATATCAAACAAAATTCTATTTCCAAACATATAGGTTATCTCTAAAATACATCCCAAAAATAGTAGCACAAATCAATGTTAGAGTGATCGTTTCACCACTAAAATCCCATAAAAATACTGCTGTACACATAACCAAAAATCCGCATATTGTTTATCATAAAGAACTCATTAAGCATCTATCCAAAGATCCCAGTGAATGCATGTAGTATACAGTCACAAAAGATTGCCCAAATCACCAACAATTAGCTACCAAAGATAGCACAAGATCATCAAAATTACAGTTGGCAAATCACACATCTCCTAGACATTTTCACTAAAAAATTATATCTGGACAGAACAAAAAATTCATGAAACCAATGGAGTAAATCACAACTACAAATCTAGATAGGATCGCTATAATATCAGCCACCCAAAATAATGTTAGTATCCATAATTATAGCTGCCAAGTCATCATGTTGTAGTCATTTTTTCCACACAAAACAACCTAGGAAATTATGTGAAACATAGAAACAATACAATTGCAAAATAGTCAATGGAATCTCCAAAAATCCAGCTACCTTAGCTAGTCATTATCTCCAAAATAGGTTGTTAATTAAATCCTATCATGACTGATTTTTATCTCAAATAAACCTCATCTTTAAAGAGTCCCACGTAAGGTAGAATACTCATAATAATATTCCTCAAAAAATCAAAGTTGTCCAATTACAAATAATGCCCAAAATATCTTAACATATATCTTAACAGAAAAGTCTCTTGATATTGTAATTATGAAATTAACTACAGAACATGAATTATTGAACTTTTTTTTCACTTTAAGAATGTAAATTTTGAAAGAGTCAAAGTTTGAAATTAAACACTTGGAATAACATGTTAGTTATGTTGAGTAGTCAAAAATTGTGGCTTATCCCATAATTCCACATCGAAAAATTGTGGGAAAGGTGGAGGTTCCTAAATCCATAAAAGGAGCCTCCCCTCCCTAGTTAAATACATCCCAAAATTGTTTATCTTTCCTTAAGGCAAAATTCCCTCTCTCCTTTTGTAATATTTCACTTGTATTATTTTTTGAAAATAGTGAAATATGAATTTAGTTGTGTTCGAGGAAGTAGGCATAATTGGTTGAACTTTGTTAAATTTTAGTATTCTTTATTTGTCTATTTAATAGCTATTGTCAGGTATAGTTGTAATGAATTATTGTGATATTACATGTCTAGGAAAATTCTATCTAGGAGATTAAGTTTTAAGTGAGACCGTTTGTGACCCTTTAGTCTTTCCTAGGAATTTACCTAGTGAGATTTTTCAGTAAAATTATTCACACTCTATTCACCTAGGCAATAGTGCTCAAGGCGAATTTGTTATTATTGATAGAAATTAACCCAAGTTTCACAACAATTAGTATCAGAGCCAAGATTTTTTTCTTAGTATGCTCTATGATTGCATCGTGGTCTACTCTTCCACATCAGAGAATTTTTTCTTAGGTTATTGGAATTTCGTATTGACAACTATTAAATAGAAATTATAGTAGAGATGGCATAAATTAAAGATATGACTGCACTAACAACTTCCTCGTCTATTCTAGTAAGAACTATTGTGACAAATGCAATATTTGCAATAGAGATTGTTGATGACATGGGTTATTTCGGCATATGGCAAAGTGAGGTTCAAGATGCTCTTTTTCAGCAAGATCTTGACATTGCTATTGAAGAAAAAGAAACCAGATGATATTAAGGAGAAAGATTGGAAGATTATAAATCATTTGACATGTGGTACAATTCGATTGTGTCTTTCCAGAGAACAAAAGTATACTTTCTTGAAAGAAACTTCTGCATTTAAATTGTGGATCATATTGAAAGAAAAATTCTTTAAGAAAAACAGTCAAAATAAGCTCCATTTGAAGAAGAGACTGTTTCGTTTCTCTTATGTTCCGAGTATCATTACAAATGATCACATCACTAGTTTTAATCAGTTAGTTACTGATTTAATGAATTTGGATGTGACATTTGAAGATGAAGATCTAACTTTGATGTTGCTGGGATCCCTTCCTAAGGAATTTGAATTTCTTGAAACTACTTTACTTTATGCGAAAGTTGTTGTGTCTCTTAGTGAAGTTACAATTGCTTTGTACAGTCATGAATTAGGAAGAAAGACAAAGGAAGAACGTACAAGTAGAGCAGCAGAACCTTTGGCAGTCAAAGGTAGTTCACAAAGCCAGACTAAAGGAAAAAAAGGGAGATCGAAGTCGAGGACCAAATTAAGCAAAGATGAATGTGTCTTTTTTAGGAAAAAAAGACACTGTAAAAAGGATTGTCCAAAGTTGAAGAATAAAAACAAACCTAATAAGGGAAAGGTTGTTGCAAATCCGAATGTTATTGAATGTGAAGGTACAGCTCAAATTTTTCATTGATTTTTAGATCCTCAATAAGTCCTTCTAGTTTATGGTTGCTAGATTCAAGTTGTAGACATCATAGGTGTCCCAATCACAATTGGTTCTCTAATTTTAGAGAGCTAGAAGGTGGAGTTGTCTACACAACAAATGACAATCCCTACACCACAAATGCGATTGGTTCAATTTACATGAGGAATCATGATGGAACAACCAAGACTCTTATAGATGTTAGATATGTGCTAAGTTTGATGAAGAATCACATTTCTATAGGAGTCCTAGAATCAAAGGGCTACACTATAAATACATCAAATGGAGTAATAAAAGTCATCTTTGGTGCATTTATGGTAATGAAAGGAATTTAAAGAAACAAAACCTGTATTATTACCAAGGTAATGTAGTTATTGGAACACAATAGTAGCTTATAATGATGATCAAGAGCTAGAAGCAACCAGGTTGTAATATACACGCTTGGGACATACAAGTAAAAAATCCTTGAAGATATTAATAAATCAAGGATTGTTGAAAGAAGTTCGGGCCTACAAATTATACTTCTTTGAGCATTGTGTCAAAGGGAAGCAGACAAGAGTGAAATTCAGCACTACAATCTATGATACGAAGGATATTTTGGATTATGTTCATTCTAATATATAAGGACCTTCCAAAATAGTTTCTTTAGGAGGAAAACACTATTATGTGACCTTTGTTGATGATTTTTCCTGGAGAGTATGGGTGTATACTATAAAGACTAAGGATGAAGTTCTGGGAGTTTTTCTTAAATGGAAAAAGATGGTGGAAGCTCAAATAGGCAAAAGGATCAAACGTCTTTGTACAAATAATGGTGGGGAGTACAGGAGTGATCCATTTTTAAAAGCCTACAAAGATGAAAGTATTGTCAAACACTTCGCATTCAGGGATACACCATAACAAAATGGGATGGCAGAATGTATGAACCAAAAATTGCTGGAGAAAGTTCGGTGTATATTGTCCAATGCTAGGTTGGGTAAAGATTTTTAGGCTGGGGCTGTTCAATATGCATTTCATCTCATCAATCGCCTTCCATCAACTGCTATTGGTGGCAAAAACACCTTTGAAATAATGATTTGGAAAATCTGCTATAAATTATGATTCCTTGCATGTGTTTAGTTCCACTGCATACTATCATATTAAGGAGTTAAAGTTAGATCTACATGCAAAGAAAGCAATTTTCATGGGGATAACCTCTGGTGTGAAAGGATATCGTCTTTGGTGCCTAGAGTCAAAGAAAATAATATTCAAAATTGATATTACCTTTGATGAATCTACCATGTTAAGAAAGGTGACAACTGAAAATATTGAGCAAACAGATGGCACTCTAAAACATGTGGAGTTTGAAGGAAGAATTGTTACCCTAACAAATAATGAAGCAGATGTAAAACTCTTGTGGTAAAAGAGGAGCTAGATGAAGAAGAGATTCCAACCCAAGAACCTCCACAGCAATAATTACCCATTGCATTGAGAAAACCAAAAAGAAACATTCAAGTACCTAATCGTTATATTAATATGGTGGCTTATGCATCTCCAATTGAAATTGATGGCATTCCTACCACTTATAAGGAGGTAGTCTGAAGTTTAGAAGAAGATAAGTAGAGGATAACTACAAATGAAGAAATAAATTCCCTCATAAGAATCAGACGTGGAAGTTAGCTAGTCTCCCAAAGGAAAACAAGGCAATTAGATGCAAATAAGTATATGCAAAGAAAGATGGATTTCCTGATAAGAATAATGTTCGCTACAAAGCAAGGCTAGTGGCCAAAGGCTATGCTTAGATAGAAGGAATTGATTATAATGAAGTTTTTTCTCCATTTGTAAAACATTCCTCTATTTTAATTTTGTTGGCTTTGGTAGCACTCTAGTTCAACTAGATGTCATTTTTAAATGGAGACTTAGAGGAGGAAATTTATATGACTCAACTCGAAGGTTTTAAAGTTACTGGAAAAGAGAATATGGTATGAAAGCTTGAAAAATCATTATACGGATTAAAGCAATCTCCAAGGTAGTGGTACAAGCAATTTACAAGTTTACAATGGGGCAAAAGTATACAAGAAGAAAATATGATCACTATACATATTTCATAAGCTACAAGATGGATCCTACATCTATCTTCTCCTACATGTTGACAATATGCTGAAAGTTTTAATGAATGTAAGAGAAATTGAGAGATTGAAGATTCAGTTGAATAAGGTGTTTGAAATGAAAGATCTAAGTGAAGTCAAGAAGATTCTCGACATGAAGATAAGCAAAAATAAGGAATTGGGGAGACTTTGTTTAACTCAGAAACAATATCTGAGAAAGGTACTAAAACATTTAGGCTTGAATGAAAAGTCAAGGCCTATCAGTACTCCATTCACTTCAAGGTTAATGCATCTTTGTCTCTAAAAAATGATGAAGAATGAGAATACATGTCAAAAGTATCATATGCAAATGTTGTTGGTAGCTTGATGTATGCTATATTGCATACAAGGCCCGACATTTCACAGGCAGTTGGGGTTGTGAGCAGGTATATGCATGATTCTGAAAACAAAAGGAACATTGGCAAGTTGTAAAATGTATTATGCGGTACATTTTGAACACCGTAGATGTTGGTTTGGTATTTCAATGAGATAAGTAAGACGGTTAATATGTAGTTGGATATTATAATTTCGACTATGCCTGTGATTTGGACAAGCATCGATCAACTACTGACTATGTGTTTATTCTTACAAAGGCACTAGTCAGTTGGAGGTCTACCTTGTAGTTAACAATTGCTTTGTTGACTATGGAGGTCAAGTATATGACAGTTACAAAGGCTGTTAAGGAGGCAATTTGGCTTTAAGGATTGCTTGTTGAATTAGGGATTCAACAGAAGAACATTAAAGTGCAATGTGATAGTCAGAATGCTATCCTTTTAACAAAGAATCAGGATTATCATGCAAGGACGAAGCATATCAATGTTCGTTATCACTTTGTGCAAGAGGTCATGGAAGAAGGTGGAGTAGCAATCCAGAAGATTAAGACCACTAAGAATCCTGTTGATATGTTGACAAAGGTGGTGAATGCATTTGAAGGAACTACTAAAGCTGATCTTGTGAGAGATTTGAAAAAGTGGAATTCATCAAGGTGGAGATTTCTTGAGTAGTCAAAAATTGTGGCTCATCCTACAATCCCATGTCAAAAATTTGTGAGAATGGAGATTCCTAAAGCCATAAAAAAGGAGCCTCCCTGTCTTAGTTAAATACATCCCAAAATTGTTTATTTTTCCTTATGGCAAAATTTCCTCTCTCTTTTTGTAATATTTCACTTGTATTATTTTTTGAAAATAGTGAAATTTTAATTTAGTAGTGTTCAAGGAAGTAAACATAATTAGCTGAACCTCGTTAAATTATGATATTTTTTATTTGTATATTTGATAGCTATTGTCGAATATAGTTGTAGTAAATTATTGTACTATTAAATTACAAGCCTAAGAAAATTCTGTCTAAAAGATTGGGTTTTAAATGGGACCATTTGTGACCCCTCCAGTCTTTCTTGGGAATTTACTTAATGTAATTTTTCAATACAATCATTCACACTCTATTCATCTAGACAATAGTACTCAAGGTAAATTTGTTATTATTGGTGAAATTTAACCCTAATTTCACAAGCAACTAAAGATTAAAAAAAGAACCTAAGACCAAATTTGGCCAAAAAGCAAAAAGAATGTTAGCGTTTGTAAATTACATATGAGATCGTTAAAATTTTAAGAGTATAAAAAAATTTCAGTATTTCAAATTAATTGAGTTAAATCTCCATTTGGTGAATCCTACTCGTAAAATTAAGTAATTCTCATTGAATTTAGTGTCTCTTGGCACAAAATCAGTAACAGTAAAAACATTAAAAAAATAATCTTAACTTTTCTTAGGTCTGACACAAATGCTGAAACTGATGACGTAGTTAATACAAACATGGTCACTATATATTATCCTGGAGAGATAATTAGGGCTCCTCTACCAACTTAAGTTACTGCACAAAAGAAAGGTGGCATGATACGAAATGGAAGATCATGTTTCGTTGATGTTTTTTCAATAAAGAAATGCCAAGCCAATTCCCAACTCTGAGTTCACATTTACATTCTTGTTGGATGACTAAAAAGTATGAAGTTTACTTCATTTTAATGTTATAGGGATATAACTTTAATGATTATCAACATTTGAAAATCCACAGCTCTTGCTATGTGTAGTTAAAATATTCAATAATGTGAATAACCACGTATCAATTTTCTTCATGACATTGTCATCCCTATCATCACTCTTCTTCTCACTCACAATTGAAAATTTTAAGTTAGTCATCTTCACAATACTTTTTGCGTTGTTGAATATGTTATCTTTTGATGTCTTCATGCTTCCAAAGGACTTCTTTCATATTTTACCCTAAGCAAAGGTGGAGAGGCATAACAATTCATTATAAGCTGAAAAATTTTGAGCATGCATTTTTTGATAACTGGTCTCCAAATATCATTGTCAATATTGCTAATAAGTATATTTGGATAATGTAAATCTAAAATTTTAGGATCAAGAACTGCGTTTCTCATAAATATTGGGAAATTAAAATTCTCTTTTTAATAAGTTCTTGACAACAATTTAAGTAATATTTTCCCAAAACTATATATGTTAGGTCTCCATATTTGCATCTCTCATTTTGATAAGATCAGGAGCTTTATAACCCTTGACAATAGAAATTTCAAGAATTTCTTGTTCAATAATAGGATTAACTGAATATTAGAAATAGGCTAAATTCTAAATAAATGATATATAATTATGATCTAAAAATATATATTTTTTACTTATTATTTCTATAAATAATAAACTTCTAAAACTTTGTATGGAACTCACGGTAAGAAACTAAATTCGTTGATGTGGAGAATTGAAGAAGAACTTGAAAATTTGTGAAATGTTAAAAATGGAACAGATTTTGAAAATAAGATCCATTAGTATTATGTGAGCTTTATAAGATGAATCCTATGCAAAAGAGAGAAAACAAAATTTTAATGTCATTTAATTATAAGATATTTCTTATTTTCTGGGTATTTTTAATAACACATAAGATAGTCCAACATTCACTATTTTAATGGGTAAATAAATTCTTAATTTTGTGATAACTGCCCATTAGTTGACGACATGCTTGATGGGAGCATATCAATATATTTATTTCAAATATAGTTTTAGGCCCTGAAGCTCCTTTTAACTTTTGTGAGATATGCTATCAATTAAGGGATTGAGAGCTTAGAAGAACTCCAAAACATAGAACAATCAAACTTTCTAAGTAAGACCAACAATGGTTGGAGGTACATCGATCTCTTTCGTATCCATTTATTTATGATTATAACATATATTAATATTGAATTAGCTTACATTTGATATAAGAGCATGTTTATTTGCTGCCCTTATATTGTCTAAATACTTGGTATTTATTTCCTATTTATTGTGACGTCAAAATAATGTAGGGGCATTTCTATGTTGTTAAGAATGTCCTTGATATTTGAATGGTGTTTTTAATACGTTGTTTTTTATAAAGATTTTTCTTTAAAGAGAGGGATTAAGGAATTATTTATAATCCTAATTTTCAAAGTATTTGTGAAAACTAACATTATGAATTGTTTAGATATCCGATTATGTCAAATTTTTTATTTAAAACATTTGATTTGATACAAATAGTTGAGGATGAATCAGATAAAAAAACAAAACGTCAAATGATCCATAAAATTTTTAATCAATTAGGGAATAGCCAAAGTAACCCTAATTAAGCAAAAATTATGTATTAAGTCTTAGGATCATATTTAGTATAAAGACATTAATTGTAATACTTTGGGCTACGTGTGATCTGATGTGATGATGACATTAATTGTAATAGTTAATATAATAAAATTGATCCCATATGAATTTTTATTATACTTGAATGATTAATTAGTATAAAATATGAAATTATTTTTCCTGTAGGTATCAGGAAATAGAATATGATTTGATAGTTTTATCATAAAGTTTAACATAAATTTGCTTGAACTAAAAATTTAGTCCACATGTAACTTTTATGACTTTTAATATATGTTCTACATTGGTAAAACATATATATTATTTGTTAGCTACAATTTATTGATAAGTAGTATGTATGTTTAAATTATACAACTGTTCAAATTGTTAATTTCTCTTATACAAGTTATGAAATTCCAAAATTGAGGGGAAAAACCTATAAGATTTGGAAGAAGAGAATTCTTCTTCATCTGTAGTGGATGGAGATTGATTATGCAATTTAGAACAAAATATCACCTAACATAACTGAGGCTAACACTTTAGCTAAATTGCCCTCTATAAATGTTAGGAGCAATCTAATCTCCTAAGTGTGATATTCATAAAGACCAAAATTTCTACTAGTATTCGTGGTTTTGATGAATAACATGATAACGTCTGTGTTTTGTTGAAAGATATTGATGGGCAATTCGATACTTCAGTCAAAGCATTTGCTAAAACTTTGATTATTAAATTTTCATCCACGAAGCTCAACGGTGTCTAATGTGTGCGTAAGCATATCTTGAAGATGAGGTATATTACAACTCAGTCAAAGAAACTTGAGGTTGAGATGTCCGATTCTTTCCTCCTACATTACATTTTGAACACCCTTATATCACCATATGAATCCTTTAAAATCTCTTATATTACACAAATGGATAAGTAGTCAATAAATAAATTAATGACCATATGTTTCAAGATGAAGGGACAAGATTATGGGATCCGTTCCGTTCCGGCCGGTACCGGCTGGAACGTACCATATCGGCCAGAGAACGGAATTCGAATCCCAACCTCGATACCACCATAAATACCGATCGGTACTAGGATTTTCCATTGAGTACCAGCCGGTACTCAACATTTTGAAAACTTCTGGGCAATTTCGGAATTTTTCGAAACTTCGAGGACTTATCTGCAAAAACATTTTTTCCTAATTTTTACCCAACCCCCCGACCCTCTTGTCTGCTACCTACTCTTTCTTTCTTCTTTATTTCTTCTACTCTTCTTCTTCTCTCTAAGCCTCTCTCTCTCACTCTCTTGCTCTTAGCCTCTCACGGTCTCACGGTCTCTGTCGCTGGCGTCTGGAGATCCTCTCACCGTCGTGATGCTTGGTTCTCCTCCTCACCCAGTTGCCCCAGCTGTTCTCCGTTCTCCTCCTCTTCGTGTAGATCTCACCTCATCCGTGTAGATCTAGCCTCGACAGCTCCCCCTCGACGTAACCTCTCCTCCTCGCCACACCACCACTGACCTTCCGACAGCTCACAGAGGCATGACCCGAAGCCCAACTCGAATACCTAAGTGAAGACCCGAGATAATCCGACGGTTAAATAATTTTTTTGGGTGTGTGTTACCGTTGATACTCTAAAAATTGTTGGTAAATGGATTTTGTTTTTTGTGTTGTGGATTGGAATTTGGAAATGGATTGGATTTGCGTTTGTCGTGTATTGGTGTTGATGAGTTGATGAAAATGGAATTGGTTTTTGGTTTTTGAATACCGAATTGGAATGGATTTGCGTTTGCCGTGTTTGTGGAGGAATGGATTTGGTTTTTGGTTTTTGGTTTTTGGCTTTTGAATACCGAATTGGAATTGTTTTTGAATACCGAATGGATTTGAAATTTTTTTATTAATTTGTTACATGAAAATTATAATTGGAATTGAAAATGGAAATTTAAAATGGGATTAGTATGTAATTAATTAATTATGTATTATGCAAAGAATAAAGATTGTTAAAACTTAAAATTAAAAGTTGATAATTAAGTAATTAACATTTAAAACTAAATGTAAAATTAATAATCAAATGTGAAATTATCCATATGTCTATAGCTTATTGGAATGTTAGAACTTGGAAGTAATAAGTAATAACCATCCTAAAAAAATAAATAACATTATAAGAATTTGTTTTTTAGAATAAGTATGCAATAATTGAACTAATTGAGACTAAGCTTAGTATGGAGATTGG
>JAOSBK010000180.1:57567-67656 GCA_027568895.1 Erythroxylum shatona
AAGGAAGAAGATTTCACTGATTCCCTTCTTCAATCCCTAACCGAAGCTGCTACCAACAAAGAAGGAGATTTCACCTTTGAGCCCTAATTTCCAAACTCCAACCGTCTAACACACAGAGTAAGGATAAGTTAAGGGGTTAATCACTGTTTAGTTTAAGTTGGACTGGGTTTTTTCACAGCCCTCAGCCACATTTTTACCCCAGCAACACAGAAACTAGCAATATAGAGAGATGCGAGTTAGTGAAGAAATCATTGTCCGAGGTTTTAAGCGTGTTTTATCTTCTCGCTGGACGTTTGAGAGACAGTTCTTATATAGACTGCAACGATGAGGGCGTCCTTTTCTTGGAAGCTGAAGCCAAATGCACAATTCTGGATATTCTCCGAAGTCCATACACCAATATTGGTCTCGAAAAGTTGTTAGCACTGGAAATCGTGGATTCAAGTGACTTGGTTGCTGCAATTCAGGTGACTTGCTTTCAGTGTGGTGGGATGGTGGTTGCAGTTAGTATGGCTCATAAAGTTGCGGACGCCTTGTCCATGGTGAATTTCTTCAATTTCTGGGCTGCCGTTGCTCGTGGTGAGAGCAAGGACTTTTTACCTCCGCCTGAATTTGTCTCGGACAAGTACTTCCCACAGATTGATATATCTAACTTTGAAGCTAAGCCTGGCGGTGGAGTGCAGAGAAAAATTGTGGGCAAGAGGTTTCTGTTCAAACGATCAAGCATATCAACTATCAGAGACATTTATTCTGGTAGGAACAGTACCGACCAGCAGGGACGTCCAACTAGAATCGAGGCCTTAACAGCTTTCCTGTGGATCAAATTCTTTGAAACAACTCAAGTTAATGAAGATACTAATAAAACTTACTTCATCCATCATCCAATAAACTTTGGTCCATGAATGGAACCTCCTCTCTCCCAACACAGTTTCGGGAACATTGTTATGCAGCATGTAGTTGCAGTACCTGACCTGCAAGCAAATGATGGATGTTACGGCATACTAAAGCAGATGAGAGAGGCAAACAAGCAGGTGAATGCGAGCCACGCGAAGAAACTGCAACCAGGCGAGGAGCTTTTGAAAATGACGAAACTGAAACTTGAGAGAGCAAGAAGAAGAAATAGTTGGTGCGGACTTCTCAAGCGTTTGTGGGTTTCCTATATATGAAACCGACTTTGGTTGGGGAAAGCCTGTGTGGATGGGAACAGTATGTTGGCCTGCAGACAGGATATTTATTTTCCAGGATTATATAAAAGGTGGTATAGAGGCATTTGTTCACTTGACAGAGGAGGATATGGCCAAGTTTGAGATGGACGATGAGCTTGTTGCACTAACATCTCCAACTCCAGCAGGGATATCCTCGTGAGGTGGTATTTGAATGATAATGTATATCTTGTCATGTTAATTTGTACCTTAATTCATATGATTTACCCATATAATTATGATTAGGACAGATACATCTCACCAGTGGCTTGGACCCAAACCAGGGTGACCTCTTAAAAGTGTGATCTAATTAAATTCAACTTGAACAGGTTTGGGCAGTACTAATCGACATTATTTTGTTGAATTGACTTTAGTTGATTTGGATCGTTCATATCAAATCGAGTCGATCCCTCAAGCTTAAGTTTGAAATTAGATCTGATCACTTTAGATTTAATCTGTTAATTTCAGATCAATGATTTTAAATTATCAATTATATTTTTAAAAAAGAAGGTAGTAAAGAAAGAGGATAAAGTCATTCCGTCTTAATTTTTTGTGAATAATACAAGGAATATATAGAACAATACAGCTTTAATCACCTTAAATCAAGAAGAATCTATTGATTCTCTAGGTAATAAAATCTTATTAATTCAGCTACTAATTAATAGAATATCAACTAAATTTTTATAGAGAATTAGCTAATTATCTATAATTAACTTATTATTTCTATAATATCAACACTCCCCCTCAAATTGGTGCATAGATATTGATCATGCGTAACTTATTTACAAGGAATTCAAAATTTTGACTTAATAACCTTTTGGTGAAGACATCAACAACTTGTTGTGTTGTAGGTATAAATAGTATGTAAATGAGACCATTTTTTAGTTTTTCTTTTATAAAATGTATGTCAATAGTCCATTTTTAAGTTTTTCTTTTATAAAATGTATGTCAATCTCCACCTCCTTCATCCAATCATGTTGAATTGGATTGTTGGCAATATTAATAATTGCTTTGTTATCATAGAACAACTTCATTAGTGCTCCACTAGTTTCTTAATTTATTTTATTACTCTTTTAGGTCAAATTGTTTCACAAATTCCTTGAGTCATAGTCCTATAATCTTCATAAGCATTACTTTTGGCTACCACACATTGTTTTTTACTCTTTTATATGTTATTAGATTTTCCCACAAATATGTGCAATACCTAGAAGTTAATCTTCTATGGTAAGAGACCTTGTCCAATCTGCATCAATATAGGCTTCAACTCTCCTTTGATTACTTTTCTTTAAGAATAATTCTATCCTTGGAGTTCCTTTTTAAGCATTTTAAGATTCTATGCACTATTTCCAAGTGTTCTTTATTGGGAGTATGCATAAACTAGCTTACCATAATTACTTTTCTTTAACAATAATTCTATCCTTGGAGTTCCTTTTTAAGCATCTTAAGATTCTATGCACTATTTCCAAGTGCTCTTTATTGAGAGTATGCGTAAACTAGCTTACCATATTGACAGCAAAGGAAATGTCTAGTCTAGAATGACATAAATAGATTAGCTTTTCTACTAGTTGTTAATATAGACCAATATCTATTGGAACTCCTTCGTTAACTTCATCCAGCTTTCAGTTGATCTCCATAGGAGTATCTGATGGTTTACATCTACTCATTCTAGTTTCTTCTAGAAGGTCCGGGATATGCTCTCATTGGGTGACTATTATACCTTTCTTATATCTAGCACTTTCCATCCCAAAGAAGTATTTAAGATGTCCTAGATCTTTGATTTCAAACACTTTTGAGAGATTCTTTCTGAAAATTTCAATTTCTTCAAAATTATTGACAGTGAGGATACTGTTGTCTACATATACAATTAGAATTGTAGTCCTTCCTTTTGCATAAGTTTTATCAATAGAGTATGATTAGACTATTCCTATAAGAAACCTTGAGACTTACAAATCTTATGAATCTTTTAGACCAGGCCTTTGGTGATTGATTCAGCCTATATAAAGATTTTTTAGTTTGCATATCCTTTTTCCGAAGCTTTCACTAAATCTTGGAGGAGGCTCCATATACACCTTTTCCTCTAAACCTCCATTTAGGAAGGCATTTTTCACATCCAACTGATGTAAGATCCAATTTAGGTTAACTGCAATAGAAAACAACACTATCATAGTATTTAACTTAGCAACAGGTGAAAAATTTTCTTAATAGTTTGTGGTATAGGTTTGCTTAAACCCTCAAACAATAGGCAAGGCAATCCGACCCAAACTGAAGTCAACAGGCTAGGCCCTAGTTGACTAGCCTATTGACTAGGCCATGGGTAGGGCCATAGGCCTAATTTCTTGGCCTGACCAGCCTTGTCAAAGCTGTCCAACAAAGCCCAACACTTGGCCTAACCGAAAGAGACAAAAATGAATAGCAAAGGGGTGAACTTTATGTCTTTCAAATGATCCATCAGAATTATACATTATAGAGAACACCCATTTACATCTGACCAATGTTTTCCCTCTTAGAAGACCAACTTCCTCCCACGTTCTATTTTTCTCCAAAGCTCTCATCTCCTTGAAGACCATACCCCTCCACTCAGGAATATTTAGAGCCTCTTGTATATTATTAGGAATGAAAACATTGGATAATTTAGAAGTAATGCTTGAAATGATGGAGAAAGACTTTAATATGATAAAAAAATTGTACAAATGATATAAAATAGTACAAGTTCTAGAACCTTTCCTAAGAGCAATGGGTAAATCTGAGGTTTCATCTAACTCTGAAATATATTTTGGTTCAGGTGACACTAACTCAATAAAAATAGACTCAAACTAAGAATTATTTGGTTAGTCTCTAATTTTTGGATTTATTTTGTTAGACTCTTGATCATGTTGTAAGTTGTCTATACATTTTTGTCATTCTAGATATTTTCTCAAAAAGACTTTCCCTTTAAAATGATTTCAATCTTGTATTACACACATTTCATTCTTTTCTTGAGATTGAATTTGTAAAGACATTGAAGATGAATCCTTATTTTCATTATTTGAGACACCATCAGTCTTTGAATTAGGATTATAGATTATTAAAAATATCTAAATCATTATCAATGTTGACATAGTCTCATTTTCCTTATAAATATCAAAACAAATCTTTACTACTTGTCTCCCCCTGAAGATGAGGTAAGAGAAAAAAAGGTTTATCTTTAAGAAAGGTGACATCTATGGAAATAAAAAACCTTTGGGTTATTGGATCAAAGCAATTATACCCGTTTTTAGTGTAAGGATAACTAACATAAACACATCTTTGTGTTTTAGAATCAAGTTTTCCCCAATTGTTGTAATGAATATGAACAAATACAATACACCCAAACACTTTAAGAGAGAGATCATATGATAATTGAGATAAAGGAGAACATTTATTAAAATAATTAAGAGGTCTTTGAAATTTTAAAGCTTTTGAAGGCATCCTATTGATCAAATATGTAGCTATTAGGATAGCCTCACCCCATAAGTACTTAGGAGTATTAGTTGAAAACATCAAAGATCTTGTAATATTTGATATATGTTTATTTTTCTTTCTGCTATTCCATTTTGTTGTGAGGTGTCGGTATATGAGCTTTGATGAATAGTATCTTTTTCAACAAAATTTCCTTTAAACCTTATTGAGATATTCTTTTCCATTATGGCTTCTAAAAACTTGAATTCTAGTTTAAAACTGTGTTTGTATCATGTTATAAAAGTTTTGAAACATCCTCTCAACATTTGACTTCTCATTGAGTAAAAATAACCAAGTGAGTCTAGTGTGGCCACTAATAAATTTATGAACCATCTTTTTTTAGTTATTATTTTTATTCTCGAGTGTCTTCAAATATCACTATGGATTATAGCAAAGGGTTTTGTGCCCATGTTACTTTATGCTGGGAAAGATGTACGATGATATTTAGCAATTTGACAAATTTCACACTGTAATAAAAATAGATCTTTATTCGTTAAAAACTTCATAAATAAATGTCTCATATAATGAAAAATTGGATGTCCAAATCTAAAATGCCATAACATAATTTTATTCTCATGAAGTATTGAAATAGAATTAAGACAAGTTCTCTCTAGGATTGGCTATTCAAGTCATATACATTTTTGAAGAAATAAAGACCTCCAACTTGTTACCATTGTCAATCATCTTCCGCGTGTTCACATCTTGGAATTGACAATCATATGAACAAAATAAGCTCAATAATTTTAGTCAATAGTTATTTACTATTTGAAAACAAGTTGCAGGGTAATTTAGGAATATAAAGAACATTGTGGATTATAAGATTAGGGAAAAGAACAAGTGACCCTTTCCTAGTTTCTATGGAGTAGGAATTGTCTATTATTTTTTCTCTTTGATTTCCTGTAAAAGGACTATAGGAAGAAAACAATTTAGAGGACCCAGTCATATGATCTATTTCCCTAGAATCAATTATACAAGAATGATCTCAATTGATACCAAGGTAGGATCTGGACTAGATAAATTTTGAGACTGAAGAAGTTTATAAAATTTCTCTATCTATTCCTTTGTGAAAGTCTGCGTGCTAGAAGATGTTTCTGGCCCAGATTCAATAGTGTTGGCTTGGGAGGAACAGTTGTCTTTGAATTGTTTTTATCCAATTTTTCAACGTCCTATGAGTTTTCTAACATGTTTCTTGGGTTTGGAAATCAAGTTTACAGTGATCACACCACATCTTTCTGTTGTTTTTTTTTCTCTCCCTCTCCTTTATTCCCGTTGACATGAGTTTATAACCCTTAGACTCTAATCTAGTTTTGCTAATCATCATTTTCCTCCTCATCTCCTCTCTCCTTATTCTAAGAAAACCTCTTTGATAGAGGGTAAAGTCTTTCTTTCTAAAATTTGGCCTCTAACTTCATCCAATGCTTGATTCAATCCTGCAAGGAAAACATGAACTATATCACTTTCTTCCTTTTTTATGTCAAAGACTGTCATTTGGACAGTCCTAATCATCTTCATATCATAGGTCTAATTCCTATCACAAGGTTACAAGTTTGTTCTAAAACAATGCAATGTCACAATCTCCTTAATTGGCCTTCTATAGCTTCATTTTTAGTTTGAAATTTTCAGAAGAATTTTCAATATCAGAGTACATCTCTTGAACCACCTCCCATACATCTTTAGCTTTGGCAAGAAACATATGAGGTTTCGAATTGTAGTTTCTATGGAATTAATCAACCAACCTATGATCAAAGAATTTTCGGACCTCCATATTGCCATATTTGGATCATCTAAAGCTGACCTTGTTGTGTCTCTAGCTAAATACCCAAGTTTTCCTCTACCATCAATGGCCAACTTTATTATTTGTGACCATTCTAGGTAATTTTAGCTATTCGACCTGTGATTCATCAATTGAAAAGGCAAGTTTGAGTCAAGAAGATCACAATTTTATTATACATCTCCCGTTACAGCACTGGGATTAGTCACACTTGAACTACTAAAATCATTGTTGGAGGATGAGGAGTTTCTCCACTGGCCAGTATCACTAAATGAAAGTCCATTTAAGACTGATTTGAGCAAGGAAAGAAAAAAATATTGTAAAAGAGTTATGGCTCTGATACCATGAAGAAAGAGGACAAAGTAAATTCTTTCTTAATTTTTCTATGAATATATAGTACAATGAATATATAGGACAATACAACCTTAATTACTTCTTTAAATAAGGAAGAATCCAATTATTCTCTAAGTAATAGAATCTCATTAATTCAGTTAGTAATTAATAAATCATCAATTAATTATCTGTAGATAATTAGTTAATTTAAATCTATAATAGAGATACTTAGCTAATTATTTCTATAATATCAACAGGTAGAAACACATAAACTTAACGAAAGATATGACCCAACTAATTGTTAAATTTTGATTTGACTTAACTTAAAGATAATCTAAAGCTTAAAATTTTAAATTTGAATTTAAAATTTTAAGATCTAAAGTCTAATAATACCGAAGTTTTAACATATTACTAGAATATCATCGATTTAAATTAAGGTCAATCTTATAAAAAATTTTATGCTTAGGTTTGATCTATTAAATGATAAAGTCTACCTTGCTATATTAATATTTACTTGAAATTATATCATTTGCTAATTATAATAATATGCTATATTTCTTAAGAAATAAGACAAGGAAATGTAGATTTACTAAAAACACTTAATTGGAAGTCAATCAATAAAATTTAATTTAACTTAATTTTATCGAATCTTGAGTTTAGAATTTTTTTCAATTTTAAGTATACCGAAACTTAAATTTAATTTAAAATAATATCAATTTGGACTTGAATACATTAGTCCAAACTTCTTCAAACTTCATACAAAAATTCAGCTTATCAAAGAGTTTAACACTTAGACCCAAACAACAATCAGCAAAAGAATGCAGATTCTAAAACAATTTGAAGCATCCTGGGTAAAGAAAAGAGTTTGTTAGACCAAACATTAGTGATAGGTATGACAGTAGATCGGGTTGAGAAAGATAAGGGCCCTAACTCGAGGCTCAATCGAGCCTTATTAAGGTACAAACTTAAAACTTGGTATAATTTTTAAAATGTTTTTATTTTTCAAAAAAATTAATAGAAATTTATTTAATTAAAAATATAATATGAAAAATTAAATTAATTGAAGCTACTAATTTAAATTGATTAATAAAAATTGAGATTTATAATGAATGAATATATAAAACACACATTTATTGAAAAAATGAATAAATGGAACCAAATTCATTAATTAAGGAGGATAAATTATAGGAAATAAAAATATTATATATAAAGTGAGAAATTCAATTAATTGAGGTTGCAAATTTTAAATGATTAATAAATACTGAGATTTTATAATACATTAAATACATAAAACATACATATATTGATAAAGTAAATAAGATGAAACCAAATTCATTAATAAAGGAGGATAAAATTATAGGAAATGAAGAAAAAGTGTTATATATAAACTGAGAAATTCAATTAATTAAAGTTACGAATTTCAATTAATTAATAAAAATTGAAAATTTATAATTGATGAACATATAAAATGTAAATATATTGATAAAATGAATGATATAAAACTAAATTCATTACTGATGGAGGATATAATTATAAGAAATAAAAAAGATTATAGATAAAGAGAAAATTTTATAAAAATGATTATATATAAAGTGAGAAATTCAATTAATTGAAGTTTCAAATTTTAATTGATTAATAAAAATTGAGATTTTATAATGAATGAATATATAAAATGTATATATATTGATAAAATGAATAAGATGAAATCAAATTCATTAATAAAGAAGTATATATATATATAGTGAAAATTTCAATTAATTGAAGTTACGAATTTAAGTTGGTTAATAAAAATTGAGATTTTATAATAGATGAATATATAAAACGTACATATATTGATAAAATGAATAAGATGAAACCAAATTCATTAATAAAGAAGGATAAAATAATAAGAAATGAAAAATGATTATATATATAAAGTGAAATTTTCAATTAATTGAAGTTACGAATTTCAATTGGCTAATAAAAATTGAGATTTTATAACAGATGAATATATAAAACGTACATATATTAATAAATGAATAAGATGCAACCAAATTCTTTAATGAAGGAGGATAACATTATAGAAAATGAAAAGAAAAAGATTATATATATATCGAGCGATTCAATTGATTAAAGTTAAAATTTTCAATTTTTCAATGGATTAATAAAAATTGAGATTTCATAATGAATGAATATATAAAGCATACACATATTGATAAATTACATAAGATAAAACCAAATTCATTAATAAAAGGAGGATAGGATTACAAGAAATAAAAAATCATATATAAAGTGAAAAATTCAATTGATTGAAGTTACAAATTTCAATTAATTAATAAGAATTGAGAATTTATAAAGAATGAATATATAAAGTGTACGTATATTGATAAAAAGAATAAGATGAAACCAAATTCATTAATTAAGGAAGGCGAAATTATAGGAAATGAAAAAAGATTATATATAAAGTTAGAAATTCAATTAATTAAAGTTAAAAACTTCGGTTGATTAATAAAAATTGAGATTTTATGATGAATGAATATATAAAACGTATATATTGATGAGATTGTATAATGAATAAATATAATAAAACTTACATATATTGATAAAATGAATGAGATGAAACCAAACTCATTAATGAAGAAGGATAGGATTATAGGAAACAAAAAAATATTTTATATAAAGTGATAAATTAAATTAATTGAAGTTGCGAATTTCAATTGATTAATAAAAATTGAGATTTTATAATGAATGAATATATAAAACGTATATATGTTAATAAAATGAACAAGATGAAACCAAAGGAAGACAAAATTATAGGAAATGAGAAAAAAAGATTATATATAAAGTTAGAAATTTAATTAATTGAAGTTAAGAATTTCAATTGATTCATAAAATTGAGATTTTATAATGAAGGAATATATAAAACGTATAAATTGACAAAATGAATAAGATAAAAATAAATATATTAATGAAAAAGAATATAATTATAGGAAATAAAAGATTATATATAAAGTGAGGAAATCAATTAATTGAAGTTACAAATTTAAATTGATTAATAAAAATTGAGATTTTATAATGAATAAATATAATAAAACTTACATTCATTAATGAAGTACATATAAACTTACAAATTTATATAAAAAGTACATATATTGATAAAATAAATAAGATGAAACAAAATTCATTAATGAAGAAAGATAGATATGAGATGAAAAAAATATTATATATAAAGTTAGAAATTCAAATAATTGAAATTTCGAATTTCAATTAATTAATAAAAATTGAGATTTTATAATGGGTGAATAATAAAATGTACATATATTGATAAAA
>JAOSBK010000180.1:155422-168663 GCA_027568895.1 Erythroxylum shatona
TACTCTTTGCATTTAAATTTGTTTAAATTATTTTGTGTGAATTAACTTCTGATTTTATTGTAGAATTTTACGAAAAGGTTCAAAGATCTATTCAACCCCCCTTCTAGATCGTTTACAGCCTAGAGCACTAGGCTATGATAACAATTATCCAAGTGTCCATTTACTTGATGCACCAATCAATTCTTTTCTTGTATAGCAACAGACTCTCTGGTTAATCGCGACATTCTATGATAAACATATGTAGATAAACACAGATCTTCCTAAATCTCACCAGCACAAATTTGATCATCTTTGATATGTAATTATCTCATTTAATCTTATGTATCTCAATTGATTTTCATTATCCTTGTAGATACTACAAATGTGTATAAATACAGTGCAAAGTTACTCAGCAATACATACAAGAAATACAATACATTCACATACAAATTATCTTCTTCTTCCATTCTATCATGGTATTAGAGCCCATACATTAGTCTTATTACCGAGCTACACATTCAAGTTAACAGTTATTTTCTCAAACACCTACCCTACATACAGAAACAACAGAAACAAAGACAAAGCACACCCTACTCTTCACACAGAAACAACACACATAAAACATCCATCTTTTTTTTTTCGAACCAGTACATCACAAACACAATTCAATGGTAGATCCTACTTCTCCCCCCATTACCATTCAATCAAATTACAAACTTTCTCATTACAAAATTAGATGATTCAAATTACCTCATCTGGCGCAACCAAATATATGCCATCCTTATCACCTCTGATCTCGTTGGCTACGTTGATTGATCAGTTACACCACCTTCCATCACTCCAGATACTGAATCTTCCGAATATCTCAAGTGGCAAAAATTCGATTGCCTGGTTTACTGTTTCCTCACTGCTTCTCTGTCCACCTCCATCGCCCTCGTTACCATCGGATGTACCATAGCCCATAACCTCTGGCTCAATCTCGAGCAGCACTTCATGCAACAATCCAGCTCCCAACGCTCTCTGCTCCAACGAAAACTACACACCATTCAAAAAGGATAACAAACAATTACTGAATATTTTGCAACTATCTCAACTACGGTAAATGAGTTAGTAGCTATAGGTGATAAAATATCCGATTCTATCCTTATACTTTTTACCTTGAATGGTTTATCTGTAGATTTTGAGTCTTTCATTACAGCGGTGGAGCATCGCTACTCCTCATTCTATTTACATTTTATCCATCATAGATACAGAAGCAACACATTGTGCTTAACGAGTCTAGCATGCCATTCAAATTTGGCATTCATGAGGTTGACTTTAGTACAAGATTCTATTGATTATGATAGGTTAGCAATGAGTCAGACCTGCCCAACGCTGAGTCAAATAACCCGTTGGTCCGAAATCAATCAACTCGAATTAGTTTCAGGCTGGTTTGCATCCCTAGGTTTAATTATCTTGTAATGAAATAAGTAATGACATTGAAGGTATGTTCTCCACAAGATTTCAGAGTTTGACTTTTTAAGTATGAAGTCTTATAGTAGAATGTCAATAGACTACAGGTTGACTCAGCTCACGGAATGTTAAATGATCATCTTATACGGTTTGATTATAAAACATGTTTCTTTTTTTTCTTGAATTTTATTTATTTATAAATTAATTATGATTATATTGTGTAAATTCTGTTTACCAAAATTAAACTAATTTATTTAATATAAAATAAAAGTAGAATAGTGATGAAATAATATGAGTAAGCTTATAAATTCATAAAATTTATAAGGGTTAAATAATAAGTTTTAAACTTTTAGAACCCATTTTCTCCATTTCTTAGGTGACATCATAAAAAGGAAAGTAAAGAATCATATTTTAGCATCCCATTTTGATTCATATTTTCTAAGTTATCTTATATATCATAAATTATTTATTAATATATAACAGTACCATAATTTTAACCCTAGATCCACTTGGGATTTTGGCCCTCGTGATGATGCTTGCTACCAAGAAGCAAGCTTCTGGGTGGCAATTAAGTATGAGGAGCTTTGGGCTAAAATCCAACTTTTGTTATTGAAAATTTTAAATTTAAGGCCAAACTCAGGCTCAAATTGTTAAAATTCGACCCAATTTAAAGCTTAAAAATTTTAACAAAATGATATTGATTTATTTAAAAGAGAAAAGTTTTCTTTTTTAATTTAAAAATTAAAAAATCGAGTCGAAGTAGGTTTTGAGTCACCCAAGCCCAATTGAGCTCAAACTCGGACCATTTGCCCTAAGCCCATTCTGACTTCAAGTCAGGCCGAATCTGAGCAGAAATTTTCGAGCTTGGGTGGCTACCCAACCCATTGCCAAGCTAAAAAGGTACGGAAATTTTGTCATCATATCCATAATCATGCGTGCAAAGGTCGTGTAATTGGAAATCAACAGAAAGCTTCTGATTGTGGGTTGGATAGCTAGTAGACACTGTTTATGCTGTGTGCACTTGCCCGCACTAGTTTTATGGTAGTTATGAGAGGGCTTGTACATCGGCCCGGCCGGTTATAACTCTAAATTTGATCAATTGAATTTACTGATTCGGCCTGACCTGAATAACCTAAATCACTCCTGAACCAATTTGGAGTAAAGTGACAAAATCCATACCGATCGAAAAGAAAAATAGTATGGATTCAACCTATTGTCAATCTTAGATATGAGAGTATAGTGTAGAATAAACTTTTCTCAACAGTATATCAGCTTAACTACTACTTTCCAAAGCTTTAAGCTGGACTTCACTGTAGCTAGATTGATCAAGATTAGAATTTCAGATACTTTGGAAAAAACAGAACTGTACAAACTAGGAGGCAACACTTTTGATGTTGCTATTCCATTTTATCATTACATGAAACATTATATTCTATATGAACATTGGAAAAGAAAAAAGAATATAGATTCTGTTCCACCTTGAATAGCATTTTAAGAAGAAAAGGGTAGCCGCAAGAACAAAAGAGAAGGGTTGAGGATACATACAAGAGAAGAATATGTGGATTAAACGCCAGCATAACAACTGTCACATGTACAACTAGCCGTGTCATTACTGCTATCCCCATGTTGGCGAGGTTTAGTACTTAGACAACAACACATGAGACCTAGCAATAGCATGAAACCCCAAGCTGAAGCTATAGCTTTTGCCCAGTTCAAAGCTTGCTTCTCCATCTACTTTTTCTTCTCTTGTTAACCCTTTGGCAGATTTCTTCTTTTCCTTTTATCTCATTGTCTGAGGAGTTTATTGCTGCTTATCAGGAAACTAAGACCCTGAAAAGATGGTATCAGTATCAGGGATTATTCCAGGAGGTTTGGGGAGAGAAGGACAGACAAAGAAAGAACTTGTGATGCACATGAGGTGAGCTTGGAAGAGGCCCAGATAACAAGGGCCAGAGTGGTGAATTTAACAGCTCTCGATTTCTAACTTTTCTGAAGCCAGCCACACAGTTTATGGAATATGTTTCTGGTTAGATCAGAAACTGAAGTTGTCTGATGAGGTTTTACTTGTTTTGTGGTGATAAAGGCTTAAGACCTAATGATAATACATTTAAAGAAAACGCAATTTAGGAGATCTAAATTTCACAAGTGTTATGTAACACAGACACCCTAAACCCCAAGAAAGCAAATCATGGAATTAAATATATATAACACCAATAGCATAAAGAGTGAAAAGATATTATCAGACAAAGTTAAAAAAGATATGATCCTGCATGATTTAGTAAAAGTATTTTGGACAAATTAACCCAACTACTTATAATTGGTTAGGTCCAAAAATACAAACTCAAATCCTATCTGGTCAGAATATCTAAATCTAAAGCCAATTCTAATTCCAATCAAACCAAAAAGTTGAGTCGAATCAAACTCAAATTTTTTTGGGCATGCCTAAAAGGATTACACTCTCGTTGTGTCATCTTCTTTCGTGCGCCACTCCTGCAAAACTATAAACATTTTTTGCAATTTTTAAGAACCTGACAAGGAACCATTATCGGGATTAGAACAATTTTCTTTCCTTTCTTTTGGAAAGATAATATTCTCTTCGCTGGAGGTATTCTAAACTGAAAAAGTTATTATACCTGCCAATTTAAATGACCATCTTTTTAGGACCGAATATCTTTACACTAGATAACTTTTTCTTATACTGATAATAACAAATTTCATAATTATTATTCTTACTAACAAATTAAATAGTCTAAACAAATTATTTAATAATTAATAATTCAAAATCAAGTGATACCTCTAACTCAATTTAAGTTTAGAGTATCATGCTACTTTGTCCAAAGTGGGGTTGATCGCTATATTCCAAGTTCGATGCTATGTGCGTTGTGGGTGATAAAACCTGAGAGCTAAATAACTATGGGCGATAGTTCTTTGAGATTGCAAGAGCCTAAAGTTCGTCAATTATAGATTTATAGACCTAAGGCAGTAAAAGTCCATCGATAGATGAACAATTCCAGGCCCATACAATCATAAAATTCATATCGGACAGCCTAATATTTACTAATCAAAGGATAGGAATTCACATTACCAACAACTGTAAATGCTTGCTCGCCCAAGAAATTCCTCTACAGATTCTTTTTGAGGCAAGAGCGGGTGGCGTTGGTGACCTTCAAATTTCTAAAATGGTCATCTTTTACAGAGTGAAGAGGATCTGACTTTACAGATAATAGAAATTCATGAAGGCTAGCAGCTTTCAACTATTAATTTAGACACACAGTTACAGTATAGCCAAACAGTTGCAGAGGAACCCATTTGAGAGCAATAGACGACATTAGCATGAATGTAACAAGATAACCCGCCAAACAGAAGTGTAATCTCCTGTATGGCCAGCATTTGCGCACAAATTGCAAGATTGAAAGTTTGATATCGCTTAGACTAATCCACTTCAGTATTCAGAGGGCGATGCTAGCTGCGGAGAGAATCATTCACTACATGTTCAAACACATGAAAGGCATTTACGGAAGTGAATAGGCAAAGTAAAACTCCAATTAAATTCTAAAGGAACAGGATTCAACAAATTAGGTTGAGTACTCAGATCGGGTCCGTTTTTGATTGCCGTTGAGGAACTACTACCAGCAAAAATGCTGTAACTAAAAGTACTTTTGCTAACAAAGCTGTCATTAAAGTAATTAAATGTCTGGTAATCATCCTAGAAAATTACATGAAGACTAGCATGTTTGGTAAAGCTACTGTATAAAGTGCATTTTCCTTCCTAGACGAAAATTCAAATCCATTTTTTTTAGAAAACCCCGTATTTTTGGTATAAAGTCAATTTCTTTCCTAAGTGAGAGTTCAATCGTGTCATTCTTTCATTTTCCCCTTTTTTTCCATTTTTTTGAGAAAAATAGTCAGAAGATGCATATAATATGAATGTTAGTAAAATTAAGAACTATAAATAATTATGGATTAGAACCATATATAATGTTGAAATAGAACATTTCTTATAATTTAGTTCAAAAGCAGTTTTCCTAAAACCATGGAATAATTATGGATTAGAATCATATATAATGTTGAAATAGAACAATTGTTATAATTTAGTTCAAAAGCAGTTTTCGTAAAACCATGGAAAGATTATTCTCTTAAACTATGGCTTGGGTGCTTTCTCTCTAAATCATGGCTTTGAATAATTAACCAAACAACTAAAAGTTTTCTGCTACAATCCTCCTTTTGGGCCCCCAAAACAGTTTCAGAGCCAAGCACACAACATCATTAACTAAGATAAGATTTGCTATTCTGACAACATGCGAAGTGTAAGAAGTATCCCAAATACAAGAGAAATTCTCAAATTAACTTGACAGATTAAGTCTGAAAACAGTAAAACATAGGAAGAATATGAGGGCAGCAAATTTTAGGCAAGGCAAACATAGAACTGAGAAACACAGTCAAAAGTATGGGAAACTATGATGGTAATTTCCACCTCACATGCCTACTATGAAAATAAAAAGCTAATATGACAACAAAACTTGGCTACTTACATGTGGGAAGACTAGCCAAAGCTACAGCTCACTGTAATTGCGCCAAACAGCGCGAAATTCCTCTCTGAATGTGTTCAGACGTGCTTTCAAATTAGGAGTTCTGAAACTTGCATGCAAGATAGTAGCTGACAGGCAGAGAATGCTTATTAAAACCACATCAAGTACAACAACAGATAAATACGTGAGAAACATGGATGAGAAAGAAACCAAGTAGTCCAATAGCAAGTGCCCAAGAAACAGTCAAGAGACCACACGAAACATACCAAAGGATGAAACTCACTACAAACAAAAACATAATAATCCATAATTAGACCAAGTTTTTAGCTGGCAGTTACTAACTAAGGAAAGAATGCCTGCAATTATAACTTACCAAAGGAGAATACCATGACAAACACCCAACGAGGACGACCACATATATGAATTGCTCTTTTAGAAGATGGACGTCCACGAATTACAGGCCTGCAAATAGGAGCGAATTGGGCAGCAAAGATACATAATACTATAAGTATCAAGTAGTGGCAGTAAACTAACGGACTTACGTGAGTGGAGGCCTCATCTTTGCAGCCAAATGAGGAGAAAATTGCCTTACAGTTCTTGTCACTTTTTCACTAAAAGTACCTGCAAAGCTGTGGTAAATCAACGGTATCGTTTTTATCACCATCCTTTAAATTTTTTGAAACAAACTTTCTATAGCATAAACTGATAGAAATTTGGCTAAATCAAATTAATCATTTCATTGCTCTGTTTCATTCAACTACGTAAATGTCTTTCTGTTTTGTCTTCTATATACAAATAAACACTAAGCAAGTAGATGATATGAATAAAAAATAAGTGAAACTACTACACAAAGAAGCTAACCTATCATTGAGAAATGCAATGGTGAGCGCAGTCGAAAGAGCAGCAACAATAGCAAGAGGTCTCCTAAGAAAACCCAATCCTACAAATAAAATTATTCACCACTCTATTATTATCATCATTAACAAACTTTAACCATTGCTAAACAAATGTATAGCAAGCATCAACTTACCCAAAATGAGAAAAATCATAATGAAATAGTTGGTCCGATAACTGTTCAAATACAATCAAAACGAAGTAAGTCAATCAGATCAATAACAACAACACTGTTAGTGAAATTAGCAAATAATAAGTGTTGATCACACTTACTAGTAGAGATTGCATTTGAGGCGGCTGTTCCATTTTGCTGTTGATTTGGGAACTGTGAATCGCGAAAAGAACTCCGAGAGAGGTCGCGGAGGAGACGACCAGTCTACTTCCCGGAGCGCGTCGGTCAGATCCTCCGCCGTCACGTTTCCCCAATCCATTTCCAACTGTTCTTAACCACACAAAAATCGAGGCGAACCACCAGTATGTGTGACGATTTTAGTGTCCGTACGTTCCCGATCTCTGTCGCGCGCACCCAATGAAATGGATTCTTGCGTTCGAAATAAGTAAGTTTGACGTTTTGGTCCTCTTTTTTAAGAAGAAAAACTGAAAGAGAGTAACGGAAATTTAATTTTTTTTTAAATATATATGAACGACTATTTGTAAGATGTGTATGTTCCAGGCTTTCAGCTCTCTTCAACAAGAGATGAGCTTCTTTGGGATCAACTTTACATACTACTATGCATAAGTAGCTTGTAAGTGACATTGCTCAAGATGGGAATTTTAGATGATTTCTTTTATTTTGGGCCGATTTGTAGAGAGAATAGTACAAATACTATGAGTTCAAGAAGGATCTTTATAATATATATTGTACGAATTAAGTAAAAAAAGAGAAGACTCACAAATACAATTTTTTAGAAGAACATGAGTAATTTTTTCAAGGTTTTCTATTCTATTAGACAAAATATATTTAACACTAGAAGGTAGATCAACAACTGAAATAGTAGAAGAAAGATGAACAGGGTGATTATTCATAGGTTCACTCATGTTTTTCAGTCTCCTTACTCACTCTTATCAAGATAACATAGACTACCCATCCTACACAATGCTATGGTTCTTATGGCAATAAAGTTTTTAACTTTGATACTACTTTGGGACCTCAAGGGGTACACAAGGAAGAAGACACCAAAATCCAAAAGGTACATAATATACCAAACAGACCTCTTCGAAAACCAAAGACCAACAAAGATCAACAGGAGTTTAGGTTTTAGCTATGCTGGCTGAGTACACTAGCCCTTTCTCTCTGCGAGCACCAACCTCAAGGCTTGCCTCTTAGAAACTCTAAATTGACCAATCTTTCCCTATTAAACTATGACCTTAAACAAGACTGTCTATAGTCTCAGACTATTAAGGCGTCCTGATACAAAGGACCCTCATAAGGAGGAAAGTGTAGAGCATACTTGTCTTCTATATATAACTGATGAGCTACATTATCCAAGACTTAAGCTTTCAGGAGAGAAGGAGTTTAGAGAGAAGCCATGAAAGCAAACATACTCAAACTTTCATTCATCTTAAACTTAATTAATTTCAACCTCTGAGTACAATGATAGATGAACCTTGCTTTTGTAGATGAAACAAGGGAATACAAACAAACTACTTTAAATAGGGAATATATTCCCTAGGTACAG
Organism: Erythroxylum shatona; assembly: GCA_027568895.1. Lineage (NCBI taxonomy): Eukaryota > Viridiplantae > Streptophyta > Magnoliopsida > Malpighiales > Erythroxylaceae > Erythroxylum > Erythroxylum shatona. The sequence goes on from JAOSBK010000180.1 coordinate 163,956, forward strand.
TCATGACAACTTTAGAAAAGAAGATGCCCTAAGTACAATCATTATAAACCTTTTAAAAAGCAACTTTTAGAAAGCAAACAATAAAAAATTCCTAAAAGATAAGAAAGAATCTTGGAAAGAGGGTGTAGACCCCAAAGATTCTCTTATCAACACACTAAAAGACACACAACTATAATAGACTATAATGATGTCTAAAAAGGAGATTCATACATTGGGAAGCGGAATCCAACTCATCATTTATCACGGATTGGTTTGTGTCATGATTAAAGATTAGACGGAGAGTTTGGATCACTTGAACTGTCAGTATTAGAATGAGCTTTTTAGGTCTTTTATCTTTTACTGGGACTAGCATCATCTGTGCAGAGTCTTTGTAGGAATTGATTAAGCTCTTCTTCATTGGGGATATAAATGTCATCATTAAGGTCTTGAACATCCTAGAAGAGAGAGGTTAGAGGTTGTGAAGGTCCTGCAGTCTCTGAGGCATCTTGGACTTGTGTTGTTTCGTCAGTTTCATAATACATAAGGTTGTTTGGGCTTGGTATGTCGACTTCTGGTGCTTTAAGTTCACCGAAAATAAATTCTCCTAGGTCAAATCCAAGAGAAGTTGAAAGGACAGGTGTATGTTGAGGAAAATGATTAATCTCCTTAAGAAAATTCCTAAGAGATTTAAGAACATTACCCTTGTAACTTGGCCAATAAAGCGAAGCATGATAAAAATAGACACGGTCATCAGAATAAATTGTACCAGTTCTTATTGTGAGATATGGACGATGGGTAATGAAGAAACACTATGTAGATTGTCTTTTATAAGATACTTCCTATAATCGTTATTGTTCAATGACTATGAAAAGTTGTTTGTTCCATTATTTTAGTGCTTGATATCACTCAAGAAATGTCTGTAACAGAGACCTTTCATTGTCTCGATCACGCAAATGTTGGCAGACCTATAGAGGAGGTAATGTAATAGCATATGCATAAAGGGCTATGAGTGCCCAAAGATACCATAATGCATTCTTAGAAAGAGGGCCATTGAGAAAGAATACATTAAGATGGGGTGTTTTAAGGTTAAACAAAGTAGTGCTGCAGGGTGAGTTGGTCTCACTAAGGAAGAGGTGTAAATAGTATAACAAGCTCATGCGAGCAAAGGATGTAACTTACGGCAACATTAGTAGGAGCACTAGTAATAGGAGGAAAGAATTTCCTTGTTTTTGTAGTAAGAGGTAGGTTAGCCATGGAAAGAACGAAGATGACAGTACTGAAAGGAAGAGATAAGAAATCAGCTAGGATGATACATTTGATAAGGTTAATAGTGTATTTATAGCAGGAAATCTTCTTAGGAAAGATTCCTAAAGGATGTACGCAAAATAGTTTTAGATGTTGAGTGGCCTTGATTTGTTCTGAACTCCAAGGTGGTGGATTCTTTCTCAGCACGTTGGATAAGGATGAGGTGTAGTCTTTTATACATGTCATGAAAACTCTAATGTAATTAACAATCCCAAGAAACTGTTGAATATGTTTAACGTTGAGAATATCATCCAGAAAGTGTAACAGCTCTTGAGCTATATATGGACCGGGCTGATAAAATCTATCCTTGAAATGCATACCCAAAAACTCATTTCCATTGGTTCCAATGAGACTCTTTTTTGCAAAAAGCATAATGTCACACTGTTTAGTAAGATTCAAGAATGTTTAGAGTAGGGCTTTATGTTCTTCATGGGTCTTTGAGTACAATAAGATGTGGTTGATGTAGATCACTGCACTATGGAGAATGGATTCAAAGATTTTTGTCATTACTCTTTAGAACAGTGATAGGGCAACTTTAAGTCCAAATGACATAACAGTTCATTAGTACTATGCATTGGGAATGCAAAACACCATTTTGTATCGCTCCTTTAGGTCAATACCCAATTACCAAAAACTTACTTTTAAATCAAACTTTGAAAAGATAACAACTTCCTTAAGGAATAGTACTATATACTAATCTTTGGTAAAAGAAACTTATCATCTTGCAGCAATGCATTGAGAGGCTTGTAATCAATAACGAATCTCTTTTACCCCACTTCTATTCAAACCTTTTATTCATGTAAAAAGCTTGACAAGGCCAATTAGACTTTGTGGGCTCTATGAGTCCTTGATGAAGGAGGATAACACAATCTTCTTGTGCTAACTTGAGATCATTAGGTTTATCCCTGGATGTAACGCCTTTATGGTATTGATATTCTCATTCCTCTTGAAGGAAACATGGATGAAGTATTCATCATTTTTCCATGAAGGCTTAGGATGAGAGAACTGTGCATGAGATTCAAGACAGTAGTTAAACAACCGATCTCTCACAGCTTCATATGGTGGAGGAACCTATGTAACGTTGAACACATTTTAAATTTTTGCATGTGGACTGAAATAAGCTCGATACCTGAGACATGTGGGTAAGATCTATAAAGATGAGGTTTTACTACATACATCCATCCCAGTTAGAATGTCTGGGCCAGGTAAATGGCTTCCAAGTACTGTAGTCCATACTATACACTGAGGAAAGAATCGAATCCTTATCTTTCTCTTGGTGATAAACCCAATCTTAAATGAATTGCCATCAACAGCAATGAAATATTCGTCGTGAGAAGTCCATGTTTCAGGAGGTAAAATACTAGGCTCCATGATAGTTCTACTGGATCTGATATCCAAAAACCCAATAGCGTTTATGGGTTTATCTATTTATCCTGTTGAAGAAGTTAGATTTGGACATATGAATGTGAAACATAAACTAGTTTATGATCTAAGCATGTCTTCTGTAACATGTACAGAGAATCATCCTCAGAAAATACTGAATAGTCAGAAGAGTTGTTATCAGAGGAAGTAAAAGGAACAACAAACTTTGTATCTTCATTTTCACTTGTCTGTTCCTCAATAAGATCTTTAAGGTTATCAGAGGAATGAATAGGCACCATTGACTTAATTGATTCCGATAACCTGATATCTTTTATGGATTTGTTAAGACATTGTCTTGCAAAATGTCTTGGCTTGTCACAAACAAAGCATCGATCCGCCTTTTAAGATGAGGAGGTTTTCTTTTAACGAAACGAATAATCTCTTTTTCTTCTTGCGTCAACGATATCCTTATATTCTGGAAGATTTCTCATACTTCTAAAATTTCCTATGATGATGTTTTTTCTTGGTACGGCAATCACAGTCTTTCTTTTCCTTATATTTGATTTTCATATACGGCTTCTTGCAAGCTTTTTGAAATAAGCCAATTGTTTAGAGGAATCTGCAAATGATTCGGAAATTGCAAAAGATTACTTAGATTGTTCAAAGGGTGCAGGAGTAACGGTTTGCTCAGAATACTCAGAGGTCAGGGTAAGTTCTATTATAGGTGTTGGAACCTCTAGAACCTCAAAAGGTGCAAGAGTTGCTATGAACTCAAGTGCTTTATTTTGGTTGAAAAGGATGTAGGCTGAGCTTTTGGTAAAGATGTAGGTGGTGTTTTAATTTGCAGTGGTTTATTCCATGAATCAACAGGTTTGGTATGTGAAGTAGATGGAATTGATGGATCCTTGGATTTTTCAGATTGAGACTTAGGTTTTGTAGATTTTGTAGCCTTTGGCTTGGTAGAAAGAGGGTAAATGTGTTGTCTAATCAAAGGATAATTCATCTTGAGGACTTTTTCATAATTAACAACACCTGGATAGGTAGGGTAAGAAGAAGAAGCATACATGCGTTAAGCAACTAGATAAGTAGGCGAATAAGCTCTATAAATAGATTTAGATTGTTTAGTTTGCATGTCAACTTCCATACGTCGAAGAACTTCTTTTATCCACCTAAGTTCTTGCTCCTTGACTGTAAAGTATGGTCTAAAATACTGTGTTGCAATATAGTGGCGAAGATCTGCATCAAGTTGTTTCATCTAATCTTTGTAAGAATTATACAGGTTTTGGATCTAAGAAGAAACACCATCCACTTGTTGATGAGTAGCGTGATTCTGGTGACTTATTCCATCCAACTTAGAATCAAGCCTTCATAGAACATTGTTTTGTGCTACTGTATTATTGGTATGCCAGTTGAGAACTTCATCAGTAGGATTAGAAACCATAGTTCCTTAAGGAGTTATTCTTATGGATTGAGCCTAAGGGCTAGAGATAACTCTATTTGTTTATCAGTGCTCTATTGTAAAGGAGGAAAGTCTTCCTAATTTGGTTGAATCATCATACAAGGTATGGGAGTAGGACTGACAACAGGAATAGTTGTGGTTTGGAGATTGACTATGGATCATCTCTGCCAGTAGGTTTAAGCATCTCACGAAGAGATTTAGGTATGAGCCTTTATATGTTGGGACCAATAAATTTGCTAGAATCATCTTGTTCATCCTGACGAGGATGATATTGTTGAGAAGGCATACAACGAGTCTTTGACTTCTTGTTTCGTCATCGCTGTCGATTGTACAACTCATCATCATCATTACTATCAACTCATCATCATCATTACTATCTGCGTCAGGGTTTAGACTATTAGTAGTGTGCCCTAGGCCAATAGACATATGTAACTTTTGTACTAACATTATGACTTATTAATAAGATATTATGAGGTATTCTTTAATATATGTATGTTTATCATTTATATAATGTGATTTACATTCTATGAATAGTATTAGGCTTATGTCATCAAGTATGTGACTTGATAGTAAAACCATAAGCTTTATAATACTATTCTAAAC
>JAOSBK010000180.1:175154-186984 GCA_027568895.1 Erythroxylum shatona
TTATGCAATAATTATATTTAATTATATATAATATTAATAATATTTAAAAAATACAAAAATATACCAAAAAATAAAAATAAAAATAAAAAATTATTGAACTAGTGGTCGAACCGGTTGAACCGAACCGGTTCGACCGATCAATTAACCGATTCTCACTGGTTCAATTGAAAATCGATTTTTAAGAATAAATCGGATCAGATAAATGACCGGTCATCGATCAAACCGGTCAAACCGACCGATTTAGTCCAATTTTTGGCTGTAGACCTATGTTGTCCTTTATAGACAATTTGAGACACAGAGAACAAAACAGTCACGATCATATGATACAATAAATCCACTTACCCACTTGCCCTCGAGAAAGAACAAAGCAGTCAAGATCATATGATGCAATAAATCCAATTTTTACATCAAATGACATGCAATTAACAACTTTGCTTGGAATACGTATAATGAAAGGAATTATATCTCCCGTTTCGGTTATATGATATTTTTATTATATTTTATTAAATTTTATTCATATATTTGTATAAATCTTACTAAAATTGAATAAAACATAATTGAAACAAAGTAATTAAAACAAAGAATTTAATGTGCAATGAAAGCAACTTTTGCTTTCTAGGGTCTCCACTCATCAATCTTCTAATTGGTACAAAATATCTCATTGATTAATTCTTAAAAATCAATGAGGTAATTACTAGAAAAAATTTAATTTTTAGTCAAATTTTTAATTATATCTCAAACTTTAACTTTAAAAAATAGTAATAAAATATTCAAAATTTTAATATTTTTAATTCTAACTCAAATTTTTAAATTTTTTAATTATAACCTAAACTTCAAAAAATGATAATCAAATGCTCAAAGTTTCAATTTTTTTCAATTTTAACCCGATGTCATATGTTATTATCTCAATGTTCTCAGCTATTTAATTTATGTTTGTTCTTCTGACGTCTCAAACTACTCTTGCATTATAGCGTATTGTACCAATAAGTTCTTTATTTTAGTTCGTTCTCTTGATATCCTTAGTGTGAGGGCATTGAGGTTGCATAATCTAAAAATCGAAGGTGGCGTCGAGAGAACAAACTGAGAATGAAGGAAAAAATTGAAATCAAAGTGCAAGATTGTGTAATTCAATTTAGGTCATTTTTAAATAATATCGTTATTTTAATTATATGATTAAATGACATCGTTTTATTAATCTTCATTTGTTGTGTTAAATTTGACTAACAAGTATTAATAGTTAAGGTTTCTGAAACACGCGATAAGTCACGTCAATAAATTTAACGAAAACACCAACATCATGTTAGAATTGAAAAAAATGTGTGTATTTTATTACTATTTTTTAAAATTCGAGCTAGAATTGAAAAAAATTAAAAGTTTAAACAATTTTTAAGCTATTTTTAAAAATTAAAAAAAGCCTAAAATATTTTTTAATTAACCGATGATCAAATTGCTTGTTACTTTTTAAGTGCACATCTCAGCTCACTGACCGAACACGTCAAAGGCAAAATCCTTTAAAGATTCTTATACGTTCGTGTCTTCTCCAATGTGTAGCAGCCATTCACATTCGGTCCGTAAGCATCAAAAGGCTGAGACTTTAACGTCTATTCTCATTTATTTCCGTCTCCATCTGCCGGTCACTGTTGATTCTCCGCGTCCGAACTCTTCTTATATGACACCTGAGCTTCAGTAGAGCCAAAACCCACATCCCATCTGATCTCTGCTCTGTCCTGGTCCAAGTAAGGTATTGTGAATTCTTATCCATATTTTGTTTATTATTTTCATTGCACTGCTCCGTTTACTTCCATCTGTTACAATAAAGATCGTCTCTTGATTGGAAAGTTTGGATTTTTACAAGTCATTAGGTGTTCTTTTGTGTTTTCTCAGCGAAGTACGCTTGCCCATTTGTCGACTATTCTCTGTGTAAGATATTTTGTCTAGATCTTGAAGAATGATGGCTCGTTGTGCCTCGAGTGCTGGGGTATCGAAAGGTGTGAACTTGCGAGGTGTGGTTTTCGGGAGCATGGGGTGTAAGGAATCGGTAGTGGTCAATAACATTAGATTCAGAAACTTGGTGGGGGAGGTTAGTTGGAGTACTAGTGTGCACGTCTCTATTGGGAAACAGAGGCTTGTGGTCGTGAACAGTTCAAAGCCACAAGCTGACAAGCAAATAGGTGTGGCCAAAACTGCAGTGACAAAGGACTTGGGGACTGATAGTGTTGTGGGCCAAAGTGGTACATTTTTGGAGATTGGAAATGAATCGAACACTGATGTTGGTGGTATTGGCAATGATGGGGACATATTTGATGGTAGAGGAGGAAATGGTAAATTTTCCGGTGGTGGCGGTAACGAAGGCAGTGGAGACGATGGTGAAGGAGAGGACCATGAAGAGAAGGAGTTTGGGCCTATTGTGAAGTATGAAGAGGTGATCAAAGAGACAGAGGCTAGAGGAGTTACTCTTCCTTCTGATATGTTAGAAGCTGCCAAGACAATGGGAATTCGGAAATTGCTGCTTCTTAGATATTTGGACTTGCAGGTAGAGTACACTTGAGGTCTCTTAGTTTTTATGTCATTTGAAGCTATTTGTTAGACCTCTTGGTTGATTTATTTACCAACTGTAGGGGTCAGGTGGGCTTTTGGCTTTTGCAATGAAATCATGCTCTATGCTTCGAAACAGAATGTTGGCCGATCCATCCTTCCTTTTCAAAGTTGGAACAGAGGTTTGTTATTGCTTGAACCTTTCCTCCTTTTGCACCTCTTCATTGTGGAGATTCTGCATCTTTAACATGTAACTAGTTGGATTATGCTAGATTGATCAACTTACTAACATATCACCTTTTGTGAAACTAACTATATCACGGCAAGATAGTCCGTTTCCCAGGCCAGTAGCCTTAAAGTTATCAAGAAATGAGGTTTTTGTGGTTTACAAGATTGTAGGAAGCAAAATGTGGTCACATATGCAAGAGCATCTTTAACATGACTTAGATATTAATATGCTTTTCATCAGGAAATGACCATTAGTAGCATTACAAAATACAGATAGTTATTGATACTTGTTGTGCCACATTTGCGGAAGTTCAAAAGAGAGGCAAAGACTTCTGGGCCGAGTTTGAACTGTTTACTGCCGATCTTTTGGTTGGGGTGGTGGTTAACGTTGCGTTGGTTGGCATGTTAGCGCCTTATGCTCGTATTGGGCAACCATCTATATCAAAAGGGTTCTTTGGACGAGTGCAGAAGTATTATGGAGCGCTTCCTAGTAGGTCAGCTATTTCAAATTAACATAAATCAAGTTCCATTTCACATTTTCTTAACGAGTAGTTGTACTTTAAGCTTCCACATAGCTTAACATAATGTGCTAATATATATTACTATATGACTTTCATACTTCTCTGGGTAAGTCATGGTTGCAGTTTCATATTATGGTGCATAACTGTCTGTTGCCTGTGGTGCAGTGTATTTGAAGCTGAAAGGCCAGGATGCCGATTCACAATTCAGCAGAGAATTGCCACATATTTCTACAAGGTATGTTGTACCTGTTAGGTGGTAATATTGAAAACCATTGTTGATTTATACAAGCTACCTATGTCTTCTGTTTTCAGGGTGTCCTATATGGGTCAGTTGGATTTGCATGTGGTATAATTGGCCAAGGCATTGCAAATCTTATTATGACTGCAAAAAGGTATACTTCTATCTAGAAGTTGACATTTTTGTATGGTTATGTTGTTGACATTTTCACAGTTTTTTTTATTTGGTAGCTTGAGGTACATCTTCCGACGGCCTACATGACCCTGAAATATGTAAAATTAGAAAGACCATTCTCAGTAGTTGTGGCTTTGTCTTGCTTTTCTCTAGTTTCTTTCTCCCCTACAAATTTTATCTTTGTTGTTTATTCTCAATAGACGATTTTTGTAACTCAGAAACTGGTGTTGCGACTAATTTGTATAGGCATGTTGATTTTGTGTTCTCTTTGAGTGAATCTTTATTTATCCTCTAATTGCTTCATGCCAGGAGCATAAGGAAATCAGAACACGACATACCGGTGCCACCTCTAGTGAAAACAGCAGCTCTTTGGGGTATGTTGTAATTTGAACTTCGTATCTATCATAGGCATATCCATTGCTCATGAAACTTTGTTGTTCCCTTTGCCGATATTGATTAAAGTTCCTGTTTATGGTGCAGATACTTTTATTCGTATATGACTTTCTGATTCTTAACCTTTTCTATGTTATTTTATAATTTTGTGTCTTGTCTGAATTTATGCGGCCAAATTTAGGTGGTTTTAGAACTGTAATGATAAAGCTTGTTGTAAGTAATGTGCAAACCTGGATTATGAGGTTGACGTCAGTTGCCACTAAAAGCAAGTGTTGACTCAATTTTTAACTTTAATATGTTTTGATACAAGAATATCAAAAGAAGCTTAAACTACTTCAATAACTCCTGGCTTCCAACTTTCAGGTGTTTTTCTAGGGTTTTCATCAAACACACGTTACCAGATCATTAATGGACTAGAGAGGCTGGTGGAAGCCTCATCATTGGCAAAGCAAGTTCCACCCGTTGCTCTGGCTTTCACAGTTGGTGTCCGATTTGCAAACAATGTTTATGGTGGGATGCAATTTGTGGATTGGGCTAGATGGAGCGGGGTGCAATAATGATGTCTTTTCTATGTTGAAGTAAAGGTAGAAATCTAAATTGTTGTAGAATAATTATGGAGCATCAATCTGAATGCTTGGGAAATCATTTTGATTTCCAGTTTCTGCCTGCTAGTTATTGATAACTAGTCCACTGGCAGATGATTATCTTGGCTTTGTACAATTTGTTGTATGATTAAATCCTTTCCAGGTCAAAATATTAGTGATATTTCCGATAAGGAGTAATTTCTATGGTTTTCCAGTTCTGAGAATATTAGGGCCATTTCGGCTCGGGAAAAGAAATGGAAATTCCGGTAATCCTCACTTTCAATGTTAAGACAGTAAACTTAATTGTCAGGAAACAGGAATTCATTTGCTATCTTGTCTGCATAAAGATCTTTGCAGGAAAAATATGCAGCATATGGTTATACAAGCCAATTGTTATGAACAACTATCTTGAAACTAAGCAGCAAGGAATTGTTATTCTGAACTGAGTTTCCTTCTGAGTTCTTTTGTTGTCATAAGATTTCTTTAAGAATCCAATGAAGTCGGATAAATGGGATAAAGAATGGAGAGTGAAAGAAGAAACAGTGAAACTTCATAATGGAAACTGATTTGCAACACCCAGTTTAAGAATTTGGAGCATTGATAAGGCCCTCTGATCAAGATAGTTCTGACTTGGATTTTTATTTGATTGACCCAGATGAGGTATTTGCTCAAGAACTTGGAGGAACAGGGTTTGGCCTTCGTTTAAAATTTTATCTTGAAAGTTAGGATTGTCCTTTGGGTTTAGGTTGCATAGAAAAATTGAAACTTTATGGGATTTTTTGGACAAAGAGGCCAGAAAATTGAGGTTTTTCTTACCTCGGAAATTCTTCATCAGTCATTTTGAGGCGTTTTAGGTTCTGATCAAGTAAGATGATACATTTGACATTCTTTGTTGTGCAGAGAGTTGGCATACAAGACTGGTCTGTCTGATTGGTGACTATGTAGACTAGCATGTAGTTTAAAAAGGATTTGAGGGTTCACTGAGCAGGGTCAGGAGCCTGTAAATTTCGCATAATGATTCAATGGACATCTTAAAAGCTTTGATGATTTTTGAGATAGTGTGGCTCATTCAGAGCTCTGAGTTGCTGTTTAAGGTTTCCCAATGTGTGTAAGGCTAGATTTTAGCAACTACGAGGGATAGCATCTTTCTTGTCATCTTCCAGTTCAATTTGCATTTATGTATCTCTCTCAGAAATTGTTGGGTTTGACAGCTGAAACTGACTTGACACGTTTTCTGCATATTTTGTGCCCAGTGAATGGTTTGGGATTGAAAGAGTATGGTTTCTTCACAACTTCACGTTTGATTCTTCCTGAAAGAGTATGGTTTCTCCGGATTCCAAACTATTTAGTTCATGACAATAATATGTGCAACTATGGACCACTCAAGCCAGTAGAGATCAACGTTACAATTTGGAAACAATCTCCATTGGTTATAACTTCTGCAAATTTATTCAGCAGTCAGTGACAGTCTATTCTTTCTGAAGCAACATATGGACACTTGAACACCAAGTACACTTACTTCCAGACAACTCAACAAAACTGAGTCTCGGAATAGCAATCAGTAGTTGCAAATTGTTAACCAAGATTTTTCTATGCCAACTGTTTTGATAGCAAACACATATAAAACTAATCATTGTCATTGAGGTATCAGGAAAATATCATAAATGCATCTATCAACCTGAAGGTCCTGAACCACTAAATATATTATTCTTTCCTCTGCAAGTTCCTTCAGCTGTTTATTATATAAAGTATCTAAAGGATTCCCAATAAAGCATACGAACCATTTCTAGTAGTAAACTGAAGTTCATTTTTCTCAGCAAGATGCTGGAAGGAAAAGCCATATTGCGTGAGACAGACATGCCAGAGCTAATGCAGAGCCACGTAATGGAATTAGCATATAAGGCTCTTGATCTAGACGAGGTTTCTGATTGCCAATCCATTGCTCATTTCATCAAACAGGTTTCAATCTTTGATTCACGTCGTGTTATAATTATTTTCCATTCCATTTGAGTAGTTTGGTTTGAAGGCGGCAGGGAAAATATAAATTGGGCACAAACCATTGGGATCAAATTCCCTGTTTTTCTTCCCCAGTAGTACCTTTGACGAATGGATGAGATGAGGAGGGCACAGGGTGGCACAGAGAAATGGGAACAGCCACCGTGCCCCAAATCATCAACTAGAGTGTTTACTTAATTTTCTGGTCTAGTTTATCAGCAGATAAGCTTGTGTAGTGATGGGATTGAGGGTGACTAGAAAGGCATCTTCTTTCTAAAAGCAATGACTTGCTCCTAGCAGAATCATTCTCCAAAGAGAATGGATATTTTACAAAATGATAACTTGGATAACAACGATCAACTGTTCTGATTATGCAAGATTAGACAAAATAGGGGAAAGTTCACCGTGAAGCTTTTCCATTTTACTTTCTAAAAAAAAAAGAGATTCTGTTTGAACAAATCTTTGTCCTGAAGCCTTTGTGGATATGTCAAGTAATCCTCCATTAACAATCTACACTTTCCACAGAGGCTACACACTTTGAGCTACACTACCTCTTCTTATAGGGGCCCAAGACTGTCTCATAGTATGTTCTCTCATTATATATTCATCTTAAAGAATAAACCTAGGAATATATTATTCATGATTATGCTTAATCTTTATCCGGTAAACTTGGATATGGCAACTTGCAGGTGGGACACGAACCCATCAAGAGCTTCACTTCTTTAAATAATCACTTAGAAAAAAGCTCTGCATAAAGGGTAGAGCATCACAGACTAATCACTTTTCCACCATGAGCAACCTTCCTAGCTGCATACATGCAAAGGGCTATCATCAGATTATGACAGCCAATGATTGATAGATCAGATTGCCTGTAATCTGTCAGCAAAATTGATGTTAGTATAAAATGATCATCATGAATTCATAGATTACATCTCATTCTGAAACAGAAATTTGATGAAGCTTATGGACCAGCATGGCACTGTGTGGTTGGAAAGGACTTTGGCTCTTGCATTACACATTTACGTGGAAGTTTCATTTTCTTCAGAGTAGAGATCCTGGAATTTTTAATCTTCAAGGATGCCAAGGAGCTGACTCAAAGCAAGGAAGAGGCTGTAGGGTGCTAGTCAGGCCAGATTAACTTCAGCTTCCATGAATAAGAGCAATGATCCTTTGAAATACAAGATTCTGCGTTATTTCTTCGAGTGAAGATGAACAGAATAAGTTAATTAATATTCCTTCCTCCCCTGATTGTATTATAATTCAGAGTAATCATATTGTGTGTGTGGTATCTCGATTAGTCAGGACTGTGGTTTGCATGTCAATAGCAACAAAGTTCATGAATAAGAAGCTGATAGCAACTACCAGTGCCGTTTTTCATGAAAGTTACCTGAAGAGAGGAACAATCCAAGCCGGTGAGCCTCATGAATTACTTACCACCAATAGTTTTTTCATTGCCAGTGAGGACGAGATAATCCGCCTCCCGAGGCCTAGATCCAACAGAACTGAGAATTCTAAACCTCAGGATGCAGATTACCTGACCCTAACTCAAACATAATCCACAGGAGACACATTCGAGCTGAAACTACCAGGTATGTACAATCTGAGAAGAAAAGATAGATAGAAAACAATTAGTACATTAGGAGATGTTGATACTGATACGAATTATCACAGGAATTTATAAGGGTTCTTACAGTAAAATAAGATTTATTCCCTGGAAAGGGTTCATGTAGAGCAGAGGGGTGCATATAGTATAAAGTGATGATAAGGTGCCATTTTGTAAGAATCATTGTTGATTCTGTTCTTTCTGAAGCCAATGATAAGCAAGTGTAGCTTTCCTTTACGAAGACAATGATATTTGATGATCTTGACTGCTTTTTCAAGAAGACTGATAAGACCTTTGGCTAATAACAAATGATTCGTTTCAAATCATTGTAAACCTACCAACAGGGAAGAGGACAAGGTATAAAGTTCAGATACTCCATGTCAGATTTCAGTGAGCTTGAAGCTTGTTAATTTAATGGAAAGAATCTTAAGCTTTTATTACAACAATTGCTGGTTGATTCTGTAGCGTGTCATTCAATCAAAGATAGTTAGCTGAAAGAGAGAGGCTTTCCTCATATATATAATGTTCTTGGTGGTCTAAAATCAGCTTTTATGGAGTAGCATATGCCATTCTCATTGGCCATTGAAAAGGACCACATTGCAGAGAAGAGGACAAGGTATAAAGTTCAGATACTCCATGTCAGATTCCAAGAGTTTTCAGGGGTTTAGGGACTCCATTGAAAGTAACTCAAACTGATTATGTAGGCATGTTCAAACTGTTACTAACCATGGTAAGAATGATAAGATGGCTGATGTTATTTGGATCATAAAAACGTAGGATTTCGAATCTACTTTTTGATCAATATTGATTCCTGATTCGAAGGTGTTCATGACAGGAAGTTTTGTCACCAAGTGTCGAATGCATACATTCTCTCTATGCTTTATACATTTCATTAAGAACTGAAATCTATGCTTTATGATTTTTCAAGTCTATAATTTTCTTGAAATGGAGGGTAGATAAAGAGGCACCAATTCCTTGGAAATTCTGGTGAAAACAAGAACATGACGAAGTTCGCTGAGTGGTTTACCTCTCTGTGTCTTCTATTAGAACCTTTTTCTTCTCTTGAAATGGTACCTTTTTGTATGATTAAAACGTTGTCCTGTGACAATTTGATAGCCAACTTATTCAAAATTTCAGAACAAACGACTGGTAAGAGCAATCTTGGACAAGTTCATGTAATATTCGACAAAAGCAAAGGTTATCTCGTATGGTCTGCTCAGAAACGAACCTGTAAAGCTTCTTGGCTCTAGTATCGTTTCTTAGAACTTCCATTACAGATTTACAGAAGAATATAACACCAACATATCTCTCCTACCAACCACAGAATCTTCCAAATTGATCATATACACTGCAATTTGATGGAAAAACAACTTGTTACATATGAGATTTCCTTCTTTTTTTTCTTTTTTTCCAGCTTGGAAATATTCTGATACTCGATAATAATCATATCTAATATGAATGTTGACATGCTCAGCCAACAAAATCATGTAAAAGTTGCCCTCCAATAACATCTCTTCCGAAATGTCGATTCTGTGCTTCGAAGCTGCCTAGTACGTACCCTTCGCTATTTGCTTCGAGGTTTAGGCCTAAACGTTGAGCTGCATTCATTGGAAAAGACTCCGGAAAACCCATACCGTTGTTCTGGTGAAGACCAAGAGTTAAAGAAACACCACTTGTTGGACCTGCCATGCTCATTACAACTCCCATTTGTGCATGGTTTGACAAGCTGTTATAAGACAAATCCAGTGGTTCTCCACTACCTTCAGGTACATTAGGAACTTCATTTCTCGTTCGCTTTAATGGGACATCCCGAACCCTATGAGTGGAGGTTGAGGAGTTAGACATTGGCACCTGATCACCCAAAAATTTGGCATTTCGGTCATCCCTTTGCGAAACTTTTTGCGCTTGCCGTGTTTCCAACATATGTATTTCTTCAACCATTGGTTTCCAGAGTCTAACTCTAGCATTTATGAACCAATTGGAAACCTGTTACACAAATAGACAAGCATATCACAAGATCTTCCATAGCAAAACTTGAAGATCCCAAGAATGATACCTTATTTTAATGATCAATCTATTTAACTTATCTCTATGGAAAATTATATGAGGTTCAAATTCATAGAAACAATGAGAAAGTGGAGAAAAATGAAACACCTGACTTCGGGATAGACCGGTTTGTTTGGCCAACATTAGCTTGTCTGTGTCTGTTGGGTAACTGCATTACAACAAGCAAAACTACATGGTATTAGTGAAAGGCAATTACAAGTAATCTTTAAACAAAAATACTGTTGAAAATCAAAACAAAGACAAAGCAAAATTCACAAGTTGAAGCAGGAGACACTTCAACCAGAATGTTGGACAGAATAAACTCAGATACTTACGGATGCAAAAAGTGTTCAAACAACCATGCCCTGAGCACTGTTACAGCACGCTCAGGGAGTCCTCTCTGTGGTCGCCACACAGGTTGGTGCTCAATGAATCCAGGGTTCTGAACAGGTCTTTGGCTGTAAATCCCTCTATCAGTCTCAGCAAACCTCGTAGCTTCCTCTTTTCCATGGAAAATTTGACCTTGAGATTTGTTGTTGAACTGAAGCTGGTCTGCTATAGCATTCTTCAATGACTTGAAATGTTTGGACATGGCCTTCAAGGCCAAGTTTGCATATGGAGCTGCATTGCCAAGCCCAGACACACACTCAAAAGATGCCACAACCGCTTGCATCTGCTGATAATATTGCTTGTACTTTCGGTATACCTAATCAAAAATCAAAATCAGCAAGGTAAGAACTTTTGAAGAAGTCACAGAATGCAGTTGGAGGAGCGAAAACAAATCAGTTTGATCGAGCAAGTGGAATTTGTGAAGGTGCAACAAATACTTTATTAAACCAGCAATAGGATGTGAAAAGGCTTCACAAGCTAGAGTACCTGTACCTACTTTAGATACCTGAATATAAGCACAGACAATATAAACATGTTCATGCATACACATACACGCAAATATATGACGGGTATGCACATTATCCTCATTTCCCCGGCCTTCACTGAAGAGTGAACAAGGGATGTCTTACAAATTTTACATTATAAGGTTGCATGTTTTACACTGAAGAATCCCATAGTGATGTAAACCCGCTTGAAGAGATTATCAATTTTACTTCTACAATGACTCCATTTTAAGTCCTTCCTCAATTGTTTACCCTTTCTTCATACTCGTGCCTTAATCAATCTTGATTCTTGAAAGCAAAACCTATGCAAGTGTTTCCGTATCAATTGCTTAACTAACAGGTCCAAAATTAAACTTCTGCTTAGATGTGAAACCACGTACGTAATGTTATTCTCCAAAGCAGTTCAACCAAATACTTGTTTGGGGAACTTACGGTCTTACACCTTAAAATTAGCACAACCAACCATGTCTAGACACTACCCAGCACTCAAATGAGGTTTTTCTTTTTTGCTTAAGCATGCACAGAATGCAAGACAGCAAGAAGGTGAGTTAAGTAGCTGCACAAAGTGCCAAGAACAGCAGCCATAATTATTGAGTAACACAAGTGTTTCTTCACTATAT
>JAOSBK010000184.1:9102-19130 GCA_027568895.1 Erythroxylum shatona
TAATCCATCAATTTCCCAATCCATAACATTTAATTCCAAATTTTCTAATTGAAATCCAATCATACCAAAATTCAAGATATACCAAAATGTAATTCACATCATGATCCCTTAACATTTTTCATACCATGGAATAAGTCAATTGAGTGCATATGCTAACTTGTAATGTACACGGATATAAATTTGTATATAAATGCTAATGTTATGCATGTATATGCAATATTTAATCTAGGGTTAAACCCTAAGCATATTCCTGAAAAAATGGGATATTACATATGAAATATTGATCATCATAAACACAAAAACAAGACATCATTGTGTTCATTTCTTTACCCACATTCCAATATATATATAACACCATTTACTCTATTAATCCAACATTATATCATTCCATAATCTATTACCCATCAAAACACAAAAGCAAAACATGGATATGTTCATTGTTTACCCACGTTACACATATATTTTCAACATCATTTTCATGATCATCCCTCCTCTTAAACTATCATCAAATATGCTTCATAATTGTAACATAATGCAATATGATTTATAATTTCACTTCAAAATTTTCAATAATAAGACTTAAATTAGTTTTGAAAAATGTCATCAATCTAAATTATGGAGCCTTCTTCCAAAGAGCAATTATAAGAGACAACTTACTTCTAGCTCAAGATTTCTTCAAAGCTACCAAAATAGAAAACCCTTGAGAAGTGGTTCAATGAGAATTGAGCTCAATAAAACTTTTAATTTAATTAATTGGAATTTCCTTCTTAACGCTTTAAATGCTTTTAAGTTTTGAAGTCGATTTATATCATGTATTGAGCAATGTATCTCCACTTTCTCTTTTAACATTCTAGTTAAGAGGAACCCTCCTTAACATTCAAAATAGAGACAAAGTCTTAAGGTAAAGTGACCCTCTTTCTCTTTATTTATTCACTACATACACTAAAGTATTAACAACTCAAAGAATACAAAGAAGTCAATTTTTCAATTTTCATTACAAATGTAAAAAGATGAGGTAATATGACCTCTCCTTTACGGTTGATATATTGCTTATATTTGTAGTTGAACCAAGTTTAGTATAAACTTTGATAGATTCCTCGCAATTTAAATAATAGTAAGAGACACACACACACACACACACACACACACACACATATATATATATATATATGTTCTCATTAACTCCTTAGATCTAGCAAGTTACTTCTCAAGAATCTCAAGTTTTAGACACCAAGAGCTACCATTCAAGTACTTAGGAATCTTTATCTTAAATAAGAGAGTCTCATACAAATATTTTTAAACTTTGTTTAGCTTAGTTCGATTTTATTGTAGTAGGTAATTGATCACTATACTGTTGAATAATCTTTATATCTACTTGTATTGTTAATTATACATGCCCCAAAACCTAATTAAGGATGTAAAGAGGTTGTCAAAGAATTTTTTTTGGTCTAGGAAGTCAAATAATGCTTTAGGAGCTAAATTTAAATAGATTAAGGTTTGCTCAACTAAAGAGGAGAGACATTTGAGAATAAGCTTAATAGGAAACATAAATAAAATGCTTATAATCAAAAGGAATTGGAGTTTCTTTACAATATAGTAAGTGGTTGCATTCCTATATCATTAAAGACCAAATTTTTTAAAGAATCAAAGCCAAACCTAATAATTTTTTAACTCTTAACCAAATGCTTAAGTTTGAGAAATAATGAGTCAATAAATGAAAGTTAGACTTAGGAACAAGAGAAAAGCATGGTTTTAGTTCAATAATTGGAATGAGTTATGTCCTTGATACAAAATTCAGTGTTTGAATAACCTTAAGCTATTATTTTACTTAAAAACCAAAGTAAATGTGATTGACACTACAGACATAAAGTATTCAACATAATTATAAAGGGATAATCAATCCTAAAGTACACAACCTTACAGGATTTTTTCAATTTAGTGCCTAAGCTTTCAAAATTTTCAATTAAATGAATTATTTGTTTAAAACCTTAATAATTCAGCTCAAAATATTAGGAGACGGTTGGTTCACATGGGAGAATGATAATAGGAATGAAAATAAATATTGTGAGAAATGAGAATAGATATAACCATTATAATTATGATGATTAGTTAAGAGGAAAGAATGATTATCATTATCATTGATAGTAGTTAGTTTGTTAAAAATATTAAGAAATAAAAATTTGTTATATTTTTACTTAATTAATTAATTATTTTTAATTAATTAATGAATTATATTGCAATCAATTAATTAGATTTTAATTAATCAATTAATTATATTTTATTTAATTAATTATATTTTAATTAATTATATTTAATAAAAAAGTAAAAAAGAAAATAAATAAGTATCAAGTGTCACACTGTGACACTTATTGTCACGATGAAACTTTTTTTGAAACGGAGGAACCCGTAATTGCTACCCTTTGGAAGTGCATTGAGCAAACCTCCGGATTGACATAATAGTCTACAAATTACATCAATCGGGTACTTTGCACTAGACAAGTCCTGTACGACAAGCTCGATCGAAAAAGTGTAGATAAGAGAAATCGAATACAAGATCTTTTATCCCCATGCCCCTCCATTCCACCAATTCGACCACCCCCTAGGGGGCTTCATGATGAAACTTGTCTATTAATAAGGAATGAAATTCATTTCTTTCATATGTGAGAGGAATCAAGTAATACCGAAAAGTGGGATTTAAGAAACTGATCATTCAATGATAATAAATAACTAAGCAACGTTTATCATTCCTTACCCATTGATTCATTTCCAAACCCCTTAACTAAACACCCAATTAGTTTTTGCTAATATGGCTAATATATGGGGTGTGACATTTAGTAAACATGTCACATCATTCAAAATAACCTTTTGAACTTAATTATTAAAGTTTTAAAAGATTTGTTACTTAATTGAAAATTTAAAAAACTTGAGCACTAAATTAAAAAAAAATCTTAAAAGGTTATAAACTTTTGAATATGTTATCCATAATTATGACCTCTATCCTAAATTACAGACCAAATGTAGAAGAAGAAGATAGGATAATATAGAAGAGATACACTCAAAAGGCTTGATCAACAAATCTTACCTAAATTCAAAGCACCACCAGAAAAAGCAACTTGGAAAAAGCCGGTATTGAGGCTTCCTTTATATTTTTGCTAGAAATGAATCAAACATTAAAAATATTGAATAAATTGAAAGGAATTTTTCTAACAAATATCTTGTGTAAACTTTATAACCAAGTCCCTGAAACCTTAAAACAAATCTTATTCAACCATTGCTACTCAAAACTTATCACAGAGCTAAGCTTTAATTCTATGTAAAATACAATTCTATGAAAGCAATTGGCCTCAATTCATAGTTTAGTCTAAGCACGTAAGATATACACAAAAAGGTAGCCTAACATTCTTTAAACTAGCTTTAAGCTACAAAATTTATGTATATGGAGAGAGAAGAATAAAGAACATTCCAACATAAATCTTGGAGCATCCCAACTTTTTTTTAGAGCACATTTTAATGGATCCAAGAGTTAATAATAGCATAAGAGGCCTATCTAGGTATGAGCACAAAGTTAGCCTCCGTATGGAGTGCTTTTCAATTCCAGAGGATCTCTCTTCGCAACACTCATTCTAATTCTTAATAGTCACTTTGACAGGTAACATGAAGAAGGAGCTCTATAGTTCATCTCTTACCGTGACTCAGTCTCATGACCACTGTTTGATCCTACTTTTAGCTCTTGTTGCCGGACTGTAGTTGTTGTTTTTAGGTCTTGTTTTTACCCCACTTCTTCTAATGTGTATTATCATTACTCTACTTATTCATGAGTTAAATGAATATTTGTTCACCTTTACAAAAAAGTGCTCGACATTTCATACCTCTTAACAATGATTATCTAATAATTTGTATGTGTTGATTCATATCTACATATGCATATGCTTTTGCCTATTAAGTGAGAAAATTTATATTATAAAGAAATTAACCTAAAGAGTGAAAAAGCGAAGAAAATCATGTTACTACCCCCTTACCATATGTGTTGGGTCCTATTTGCATATTTACTTATTAAGTGATAATAACTATAATATAAAAATTAAAATAAATAGTGAAAGGAAATTAGAATCAGTCAATTTTAAGATTTGGAAATATCCAATAATATACAACCTTATCTCGTAGTTATTTCTCAAAATTAAATTCACTCAACTACAAATTAAAGTCCATTTGTTCAACCTATTTATATGATTCAGTTGGGTTATTTTCTTGAGTGGTACAAATAACTAGATTAGTCTAAGAAGCATTTCTCTTCCAAAAGTTATAGGAAGCAACTAAATTGTGCATATTTCATGAAGCTAAAAAGAAAATGTTACATAATTCGGCAATGACTTTATAGTAACGGGTTACCTAAGGAAGGCCTTTGAGGTGTAATGATAATAGCACTTAATTTCAAATAATTAAGCAACTCTTAGGTAATTGATACCTAGTGATAATCTTAATTATGATAAGTTGAAAATTGACTGAACCGAACCCCAGGGCGCAGGTGAGTTGGTAAGGGGTTCTCCTAGCTTAAATGAGGTCATGAGTTCGAACTGTCCTCATGTATGCATCCGTTTAAAACTTGGGGCTAAAACTTTGCCTCCCGCAAGAGATCTACCCGGCTCGAACAAGAATTAGTCTGGGTGTGGATGGTTTAAAGATGCCTTCTCATAGTTGAGACCCTCCCAGAACACCTCGTGAGAAACCAAAAAAAAAAACTTGACTGAACGGAAAAGTCCATTTCATCCACCCAGCCTATGCCTTTGGTTTTATTGACGTGCTCATTTCTCAGTCGCAAGGAGCCTATCAAAATAAGTACCACACAGTCCCGATTTCCTTATCTCTTTTGAGATATACCCATGGTTTTAAACAATCGCTTCACATTTCTTATCTCTTCTTCTACTCGATATTAAACCAACGAATATGCTTTTAAAGCTCGACAATGGTATCTGAGTGCTCTTAGTAGCAATTAAGTCGTTGAACACTAGAAGTAAAAATTGAGAAATTGCATATCATAAACCGGCCATGTATGTATATTTAAGTCGTAACATCCAGCGGCCAACACAAGAGACTTATTGAATCAAGTTTAGAGTCCAAAAATATATCAAAAGCATCCTAATGAATACAACAAAAACCATTCATAGACTCTGATAGTAGGAAAAGGAAATGGTTGATCATGCTGTTTCATAGATTTCCTTCTCAAAGAATCTAGGAGGCTTGTAGGCAATGAAACTGATGCATTGGACTTGGCGAACATTGTCGAAGCCAATGATTCTAATGTATGCCTGGGGGTATGCTTTAATGGCCTCGTCAAGCTCCTTCAAAACCTGCAATGGGTCGGTGCAACCGAACATGGGCAGCTTCCACATTGTCCAGTAGCGACCATCGTAGTATCCTGGTGACCTGTGGTTCTCACGGTACACAAACCCGCGCTATACAACAATTCACAAAGTTAAAACAGAATTAGATTAGTTCTCCCGCAAATCTCATATGCCATAACATTATTTAGTCACTTAAAAACTGCGTTGTGATACTTAAGAAAGTTTCAAATTTGTTAAGATGCCAGCGATCCTGCGTCAATCAATTCCAACATATGAAAATTAATATAGTTCCAATTCCGCGAACTAAAAATAAGGTAGCGTTGAACCAAGAAATTGCCATTACGTAGTGTAAGACTTAAAATGATCACCTTCGGCTCGAATTCCAAGCAAGGAATCCATCCCTTGCGAAGAAGGTATGAAACTTCCTTGGCCAATTCTTCCCTAGTAAGTGGTTGAAGATATGAGAGTGTCTCGAAGAACTTCTTGTTAATGGGAGGCCACACCTGCCATGCTCACCAACATATATAGACTTGTGAGTTAAGCCACGAGTTAACTTGTTCTAAGATTAACATCCGTTTCAAAACTCTATCATTACAGTTTCTTTTAGGTAACCATTACAGCACCAATGATGGTTCTCTTCTTTAAACACCAGTAAATTCATTTCGAGGTATAATTAAACAATAGAACTCCTTGTGGCTACAACATGCGCAAAGAAATTGAATATTAGACAATTAGTTTATCAATTTACGCAAAGCTTTAGATACAAATTTTGTTCGAAGGATAGAACTTGCCTGCATGCAAGAAACCTTTCCACCATTACTAGCTAGAGAGGTGATGTCAGTGCTAGTTTTGCGGGTGACTGGTAAACCAGCGGTCGATTTCAGGCCAGTGAACGGTGCCACCATAGTCGCCTGAGCTGAGGTGGCACAGCCAATGCTAGCCACAGTCGCAGTTGATAACATGGAGGAAGCCATTACGCCTTCTTCTTCTTCTTCCCCTTCTTCTTCTTCTACTTCTTATCTGTTACACAGTATGTAGAAGTGTCACCACTTCCCCTTTTTATAAACTTGAAACACCATATGCGAGCTTCCATCCAATGGTTGACATTTGGTTTTGCACGGACTGCAGACCTATCAACCATTCGATCTTTACAACGTTCTGATTGGATCGTAGCCTTATCGTTTGGCACCGTAGCCGGAGTGCCACGTGGCGTTAAGGGTCCGTAACCTTATCTCATCTCAATGGAGAATGAATTGAACGACAGCCCTCCAATTTCTGCTATTTCTTGTAGTTGGGAGTTAGGACCACTCACTTGGCTGGAGATATTTGGATGAGAGTAGTCGTGATATTATAAGATGAAACGTCTTTCCTCCATGTACAATTAGTGGTTGTGTTTTGGATAGTTATTTAATGGATTATGAGACTTCTGTTTTCTTTTTTTCTCTGTGGGACTTTTCATTAAAGAGATATCATATAAATTATTTTTATTTCTGAAAGGAACTTTGGGATTGAGAGTGATCAAATTATGGTTGAACATTAATGGCCTGGGGTGTCATATTTCTCGTTATCATCATCACATCTAGTCCGAAGTCCCGTAATAAGATGGGAGTATGACATTTGTATAACGCCTGAAACTTTTCACTATGATATATGCATCTTTTTTCAATATTATTTTCTTATATATAATCAAGTTTATTTCTGACATTCTCTTTTTCAGTTCAAATAAAAGAAATGGGGCTCTTTCATTCGAGTTCAGAATTGCTTCATGGCTCAATCAATAGGTGGTGGACCTTTGCGAGACTCGTACAACTTATGGTTGCGATTGCAGGCGAATGAAGGAGCTCCTGGTCCTAAATCTGCCACCCTTTAACATCTCAATCATTCGATCACTTCTTTTGTGATTATCTTGTCCAGTAGCCAACGATATCACACACAATTAAGAACAACTTACAGCCAATCAATGAGTATTCCCTTGGGAGCAATCCCTGGAAATGTATTATATTTGAAAAAATGTAATACTACTATTCCTTTGTAAGAAGAGGTTTATCATGTCTTGGATGATTTACTCCGGTTAAAGACAGCAGATAAGACTGAGAATTACTTGCGTTGAATACTGAATATAGTGAAGATTTTAACGAAGTCGCGCCTAAATATGTGAATTTGCTTTGGATTCCCTAGTATGTCATACTCTCCATGTCTAGACAAAGCATACAAGAGCTGAAGAGCAGAAATATATGCAGGAACACGATGAGTCACGTATGGACAAATTATGAGGTTCAACACTCTTAGCTCATTCTCTGATTATCCACCTAGCACCACAGTAGAGTTATATCATAGTTAATAGCCATTCAACAAGAAACAAAGTAGCTTCTTTACAACTATGAATCCAGAGCTATAGATAAGAAAGGAATGAAGAATTCTGAAATATGATCATCAAGATATCTAAAACACTATGTCCGGCCCCTTGCAGGTCTATAGTGTCAATAAGTCACATGTATATATACGCTTCTTTTCTTCAGTAAAAATAATCAGGATCCTTTAAACACTATGGTATACTAAGAGATATATATACATGCTTGTTGCAAGTGAATTAAGTAATTTACAACCTAAATTCCTGAAGGATATTCAGCGCCAAATCCTTGGCATCTTCACACCAACGGATCAAAACTTCCATCCTTGTGAGTTGGAAGATCAAAGAAGCAATACAGAAACTACTTGCCTCAAAGCACCTGTGACGCCGCAAAATCAGTGAGCATATGCACAAAGAAAGTAGTGTAAAAAAGTCATCAATATTTGACCATGACAACCATTTGGGTGGTGCAGTAGTATCACCAACAGTTTTTTTAACATCAGTAAGTAATTTTAGAGGCCGTTAGAGGTAGATTAAGTATTATAACAGAAGGATAGATCAACTAGGTTTCTAAACAAAAAGCCAACTGATCAATTAAGAATATCCTACTTATACTTACCTCATGATGCTTTCAAGGGATCCTATACACTGCCCCTTCTTGGAAACCAAGTATGGCTGCTTGGCCATGAAACACATTTAAGGTGACTGATTAATTTTTTCTGGTGCCCAAGCACTTTCAACATATAAAATACTTGTGCAACTATTTTTAACTCATCCTGAAAATAAAATAAACTAAATGATACACACTATCAGTTTAGTGTATTTTGTGAGCTACATCTGTGCATCCCTCACCACCAAACTTCATAAAAAGTTTAGCTTTATAACTTACAAATAGAGGAACATGTATTCGTTAAATCTCATACTAACACTCATACATTCATTATTTTGTATTTGAAAAATGTGGACATGGAAATTAATGGTGAAGATTAAGCCTTTGAGTTATTGGGTTGTTACCCTCATACTTGCACTTTAGAGAAATATTGCTTTATAGTAAGATGAATGTAACCTTTAATGATGTTAAAATTTGCACTTTTGTCAAAAGATCTCGTCGATAACGAGTTATCTAGCAATAACAAAAGTGATAATCCAATAGAAGGATTGATTGCGAGAGGAAAGGTAAAGAAAAAGAATTCAAGTAATAGTAAGCAAGATGTAGGTCAAAGGCTCAATATAAGGATTTGATGTGCAACTATTGTCACAAGAAGGGGCATACTAAGGCTGAGTGCTTCAAGTAAAAAAAAAAAAGTAGTCAAAAGATAACTAGAAATGAAAATCTATTGAGGCTAGCATTGTAACTGATGAGTCTAATATAATCTTCTTTTAGTCACTATTAATATCAATTGTAAGTCTAAAGATGAATGGATCATAGACTCTGGTTGTTCCATTCATGTATGTTCCAATCATAATTAGTCTACAACATATGGCAGTTGGAACTATTCTAATAGGAAATAATGCATATTACAAAGTTGTGGGAAAAGGACCAATCTAAATTAAGATGCATGATGACATTGTGAGAACCTTAGTAATTATTCTTCACATTCTAGACCTAAAAAAGAATCTCATCTCTTTAGGTACCTTCCATGGCAATGCATGTAGGTATTCAGCTAAAGGTGGAGCCCTAAAATCATTAAAGGTGTTTGGGTTATGATGAAAGTCAATAAGTATAGGAATATGTAATCGTTGAAAGGACTCATGATTACAAGTGCTAGTGCTATAAGTTCTTAGTCATTTTTTGATAATGATTTCACTAAATTATGGTATATGAGGTTATGGTATATGAGGTTACGGCATATGAGTGACAAAAATCATGGCGCTATTGAGTAAAAGAGATTTGTTGTGTGAATAAAGCATTTGAAAGATAAGAGTTTTATAAGCATTCTGTCTTTAAGAAGCAAAAGCGATTCAATTTTATCACAACCACTCATAGGTCTAAAAATACCCTGGACTATACTCATTTAAGCCTTTGTGATCCTTCATATGTTCCTTCAAGAGGTGAAACTAAATACACGGTAATTTTTATTGATGATTTTAAAGAAAAGTTTGGGTTTATTTTTTGAAGCATAAAAAATCAAGCTTTCACTACTCTCAAGTAATAGAAAGTTTTGATTGAAAAGTATATTGAGGTATATAATGGGGCTTAAAATAGACAATTGCTTAAAATGTTTGTAGCATAGAGTTTGAAGAGCTCTACAAGAATAATGGGATAGTTTGACATTAGAAACTTAGAAAGATGCACAAATAAAATGGAGCTACAAAGTGCATGAACAAGACACTCA
>JAOSBK010000184.1:22652-39773 GCA_027568895.1 Erythroxylum shatona
TTCACATCTTTTCTTGTGTCGAAGATTCAGAAGACGAATAGAATAATACCCTCTAGAATCCCCTGTTCTCCTCATTTATATATATATATATATATAACTGAACAAGGGGTCTTGGTCAATGTGATTTGTAAAAGATTGTATGAAGAGGGGTATTCCAAAATCTTTCTTTCACATGGAAGTAATTAGACATTAACTCCACAAGATTTTGAACAAACTTTAAGGACATATATATATATATATTTGATAACTGAACAAGACCCTCTCGGTCAGTGTGATTTGTGAAAGATTGTATGAAGAGGGGTGTTCCAAAATCTTTCTTTCACATGAAAGTAATTAGACATTAATCCACAAGGTTTTGAACAATTTTCAAGGACATACCAGTACCAATAGCAACATGAAGAGCAATTATGGGCTTTTCAGTGATATCGACAATTTTTGAATTGTGATCTTCCTTAAAAAAGTTAGAAGCGGTAGTCCAATCACCTTCAATGGCAGCTTTATACAATGGCAAGTAACGATTGACACGAGAAGGTAAGACAAGGCTGGCATATTTGACCATTTTTCTTGACTTTTTGTTCTTTCGTCACGTCTGCTTTTTCCTCCTATTGTTTTAATTGAACTTGAATATCAACTTGGGAGTTTTATCATTGATGTAGGTATGGATAAGAATTTCTCTGAATTGAGTGGAATTGAAGACCTTGCTAAGATAATGGTGGCTATAAGAAAGCATCATGTATGCCCTTTAATTTATTTGTTAGTTAAATTGCCATTACTTTTACCTGTTGCTACAGTCACAGTGTAAAGAGCTTTCTCCACAATGAAAATTATCAAGAGTTCACTTCGTAATAAAATAGGAGATGACCTATTGAATGATTGTTTAGTGTGTTACATTGAAAGAGATGTATTTGCAAATATTGGAAATGATCTTGTTATGAAAAGATTTCAATCTATGAAAAGTAGGCGAGGATCATTGTAATTTTGACTATTTTATATTCTTAATAAAGCTTTATTTTTTATTTAGTTTTGATATGAAATTTTTTGTGAAATCTATATTTTATTTGGGTCCTTCTATCTTAATTTCCTGACTCTGTCACTGAGTTTATATAAGATTAGATACTTTAAAAGGATCTTTTATTCTAGTTGGCTAAAATTACTAATCATATATTATTCCCTCACATTTAAGAAAACCATGTCTCGGTCACATGAAATATATAATGAATATATGAAATAGAAGTATTAAGCAATAATAGCAAGGCATTTAAATTAGAAAAAATATTTTTAATATTATATTATGTATTGAAAGAATAGAATAAAGGTTTTTTAATATTAATTTAATTTTAAGATTATTTACGATATGAAAGAATATGGGAAAAACAAGGTTGTGTTATTTTTTCATTTATTTGTTTCAAATAAAAAAAAGAAACATTGAGGTTGTTAAATCATTAAGAAAATGAAAATACAACATCAGAGCTACTATAGTATTTATTTTTTCAAAGGAAAGTGATTGATCACTTACCAAGTTAGATTTATTAAATTTTATATGTTTTGTACACGATCAATAAAAGTACATTGACTCTAACTTTCCTTATTATTGTCCTATCATTATCTTGTGAAAAAATAACCATTTATTACTTTTCTATAAGGCATGCATAAATTGAAGAATTTTATAGGACTATTGAAATTGAAAGACACTTTACAAGAGCTTACGTGCAAGAAAAAGACGCTTTTATGTTAACCAAAAATAAAAAAGGGCTAAGCTTATAGTATTATTGACCTTGTAACACAGTTGCATAAAAAATAGTAAAAAATTCTTACAAATTATATTTTGAGAATTTTAACTAGTCAAATGATTATGCCTTTACTCTTCTTATGAATGCATTCCTTCTCTCTACTTTGTCCACTTCTTTCAGTTGTTTTTCTCCTTGCTTCTTTGTTCTTTAATTGTCCTCTTCTCTTAGCATAGCTCCTTTGTCATTGTTCTTGTTCCTTTTACTATGACCGCATTTTTATGCCTTGTAGCTTGCCTCCTTCTTCCCTGCCTTTCTGTCATCCTTCCCTGCTCCCCTAACATTTCCCTTCTTCAAGCTCTCTCCTCCTACTTCCTTTTGGCCCTCCTTTTGTTACTTCTGTGTAGTGCTTTCCTGCTTATCTCTCCTGTCCTTCTTTAAACAACTTCTTAAACCTTCTATTATTCATTCCCCTTCTCTCCATTTGTAGTATTATGACTAACATCTTATCTTAATCTAACTTTTTCCTTAACTTAGTCTCATAAGAATTCCCATTTCTCCCAATTCCTAACTAGCCTCCTTTAGCCTTAGATTATCTCAAAAAGCCTGGTTCCACCTCAACTCCTTTATCTACTCCTTATTCTTCTAACCTTTATCCTTGCTCTCTTGGGTCCTCTCTCGTACCCGCACCCTTCTAATATAACCACTCATCTGATATTAATTATCAAGTACTCAAATGCTCCTAATGCTAGGCTATAGGTGTCTCATACCTTGAAATCAATCTCCAATATTACCCCCTAAATTCTCTCTAAGTTTCATTAGTGTTGATGGCTTGATAAGGTTCTACGACCTTGCTCCAGTTGCCAAATATTTTGTCTACAACCAAGATCGTGTGTCGTTGGCTCCTATGGTGGACGTGTTAGTTTATGCCCTTGCAGCTAATCAATTGGATGCAATTAATATATGACATTATTTTAATTAATAAAAAAGGTTTCATTTATCTTTATGTATTAATTTAATTAATATTTTATGTTTTAATACTAAAGGTAAAATCCTTGGAATAATTACTGTGTAATTAAAATTACAATGAGATCATAATTATGATATTTAATTTAAACTTATGTATTATTCCTAAATGTTCCTAGTTGTAGTTTCATCAAGACGGGATATTGTTAAAACGGTAAAACTAGCACACATTATGTTTCTTTCTTTTGAAGAAAGTAGTTGATCTCATAAGTTAAAGTATAGAGATACTTAAACTAATGTATGGGTGATTATTAGAGAATAAGTCACTAAACTGACCTGATTATGAGAATTTCTAATGAAATATTACTTATGTTTCTATGGATTATCTCATAATGATGGTTGTATAATTGATCCTTAGACTTGAGATTATCAAATGTATCTTGTGTTGGAATTACTATATTTTGATGCTACTTATGAATCACTATAGGATAATTCAGTTGGTAGTACTTGGATGCAAATGAACCATACAAAGATAGTTTAGTAAGTCAATAAAGGATTTATCACTCTAAAGTAATTAGAGAGAATGTTCTACTGTTCTTGATTAGTAATGATTTATAGAATTCTCTAACTAGAGTGAATTAACATTTGAAAAGGGGTTTTCAAATTTCAATTATAAATCAATTACTAATTAGCAAGATCAAATATGATTGGATGAAAAAAGCAGACACTGTATCTATACTCTATCTAATTGGAACACTGGATGACGGAATGATTAAATTATACATCTTAACCATGCATGAACAGGTTAAGTCAAACACTTTGACATTTCTAATATTTAGGTAATCATGACATGTTGCTAGATGTCAATCTTGATTTATAATTATGAATTAGAATTGTAATTTATAATCATTGCCAATTTATTGGGAACCTAATGGGTCACACATCAAAGAGCAATTTGTAAAAGAAAAATTAATTTAATTAAGTTTGAAGTTAATTATAAAGTTTGAGAAACTTTGAGGATCAAAAATGAGATATTTGACTTTATTAAAATTAAATTAATTATAATTATAATTAAAGAAATTTATTTTTAATTGAAGACTCTAATGATTTTTCAATTTAAATAAAGGAAGAACATTTAAAAGCTAGCACTTTGTTTTCTTCCTCTTAAAACAATATTGAGAATTGTTCTGTGGATATTCTTAGAGGCTGGACAATTAAACAACTTGTGATTGACAAATTGGAAACATTTTCAAACGATTTTTTCAACTGAAACACAAAAGGTATGATTTCTTCTTTGAATTCGTGTTTTATTCAAGTTAATTCAATTATCGGGATCCGTTAAAATTTTTAAAATTGTTTGTTTTTTGCTATGCCCATGATTCGATCACGGTTAGATTCCAATAAGATGTTGCTCAAGGTAGTCCTTCTACCTAATCGGTTAGTTTTTGCGAAAACCTGCTTGTATCTTATAAAGATTGAAATTGTGTTATGGTTCCTTTAATTATACTTATCATTATATCTGCACTGATCTTAAATTATGACATTCGACTAGAATGTCACTTACCATTGCCTTTGTTCGTAACTAATGTTATATATATATATATATGATTTGTATAAATTATTATTGGATAAATTAGTAATTTTAAGGCCTTAATTAAATTAATAGGTTAAATTGATGATTGTTAAAGTAGGATAATAAAAAGGATGAGATGTTGTACTGCAATATTGCATTTGTTTACAAAGGAATGTCACTTAATATACATGTTTATGGTAACTACATAAGGATAAATAAATGAATGATAAACATAAATAAAATATACAACAATCTTTTTTTAAGCATGTGAAAAATAATGACAAGAATATACAAAATTTGATGGTTGAGGTTCTAATATGTTATCATCCCCTCTCAAGCTCATGAGAGGAGGAGATCATGAGGTTGTCCCAAAGTTGTTTAAATGCTGAATAGCAAAGATTTTTAGTCATAATATCAGCTATCTAAGTAGAGGAATAAATGTGTCAAATGAGTAGAGCTTTGTTGGTGACTTGATCATGAACACAATGAATGTCAATTTCAATATGGTTTGTGCGAGCATGAAATACTATATCTAAGGTAAGAAAACTAGTACTAAGATTATCACACTAGATTGTAGGTGAAAGATTAGTGAAACCCAATTCACTAAGAAAAGTAGTAATCCAATATGGTTCAATAGAAGCAAGTGCAATACTGCGATACTTTCAATGCTAGATCAAGCAATAGTAGGTTGCTTCTTGGCACTCCATGAAATAAGATTAGGATTAAGAAAGATATAATAACCAGATGTAGACCATCAATCATCAGAACAACTAGCCCAATCAATATCATAATAGGCTTAGACTGACAGGTTGGAAGATTTAGTTAAAGGAAGGCTATGAGAGGGTGTTGATAAGAGATATCGTAGATCTGTTTTTACCATAGACCAATGGATGTTAGCAGGACATTATAAAAATTGAGATACTTTACTAACTACAAATTGAATGTTAGGATAGGTTGGACAAAGATATTGAAGGGTAACAGCAGTGTTACGATATTGAATAGATTAGAGAGAGGAATACTATGATTTTTGGACAAGGAGAGAGATGGAGTGATAGGTGTATGAGCAGTTTTAGATTTATCAAAATCAGTGCAAAGAAGAAGATCTTTGGTGTACTGTGTTTGGGTGAGAATAAAACTAAGAGAAATGGTGTGAGCTTGAATACCAAAAAAATGAGTAATTGGACCTAAGTCTTTTACATAAAAAGTAGAAGAGATCATGGAAAAGCTTTTTGATGAAAGACTGGGAAGAACTAGTTACTACGATATCATCTATATAAAGTAAGAGAAAGGTGGCGTGAGATTTGGTTTTATGAATAAAGAGAGAGGTATCAAATTTTTTGATGGTGTAAATTAAAGATCAAGAAGTTTTTGACATAGAAAATGAAACCAGGCTCAAGGAGTTTGTTTAAGACCATATAATGCTTTATGGAGTCTCCAAGCATAATTAGGATGATTGGGATCTGTAAAGTCAGGAGGTTGAGGCATGTAAATAGGTTCTTATAAGTTACTAGGAAGAAAGGCATTATTAACATCAAGTTAGTGAATAGACCAATTATAGGACAAGGCCAAGGTAATGATTATATGAATAGTTGGTGGTTTAACAATAGGAGTAAAAGTGGTAGTATAATTATTTCCTAGGGTTTGATGATATCCTTTGGCTATAAGATAAGCTTTGTAATGGTCAAGAGAAAATCCCATTTACAATTGACAATATTTATGTTGGGTAAGGGAGGAACAAGAGTCCATATGGAATTATGAGGGAGAGCACTGAACTCTTTAAGCATAGTTCGGCACCAGAGAGGAAATTTATTAGCATGAGTAAAGGATGTGGGATCAGAATGAGTGTTTGGGGTCTTGACAATGTAAGTGATGTAATCATAAAAGAAAGGAGGGGCATGTGTGTGATCTTAGGTATGTGTGATCATGGGATGAGGAGGAGAATGTGAAGTGGTTATGGTAAATGTGGAAAAAGAAGTAAAGGGTAGAAGGGGAATTTTTGTAACGAAAGAGATGTTCAAGGAAACAATTATGATAGGAAATGTAAAGTTTAGAGGTGATGTAATCAAAATACTGATAACCCTTATATTGGGAGGTATAATCAAGAAAAAAAAACATTGGACATATTTTGGTGTAAGTGTTTTTAGGAGATTGGAGCCTAAATAAGGAAAACAAGTATAACCAAAGACTCGAAGATGAGTAAGGTCAAGTTGAGTACAGTAGAGGACTTCATGTGGATTTGTGATGAAGAACAAAAGTGGGTTAGAGATTTATAAGATAAAAAATATTAGTGAAGGCTTTATACCAAAAAACTTAGGAAGGGAAGTATGAAAAAGGAGGGTAAGAAAAGTTTCAGTGATGTGATGAATTTTCCATTGGACAAGGTCATTTTGATAGGGTGTGTAGGGCCAAAAGATATGAATGGTGAATCTAATGGAAACAAGATAGTGAGTAAAGGCACCTTTAGTGAGTTCAGGAGCTCCATCGCATTGAAAAGTTTGTATGATAATGGAGAAAATATTTTTAGCAGTGGCTTTAAAAGATTGAAAAGAAAGCAAGGCAAGATTTTTTTTGGGTTAGAGGAAAAAAGTTACATGACTAAATTCATCTACAAAGATAATAAAATATCGATAACCATGGTGGGAAAGAGATGGGAAAGGACCTCAACTGTCACAGCGAATTAGTTATAAAGGTTTGGCAGAAACTCAAGAACACATACGAAATGAAAGACGAACTTTTTCCTTGAAGATAGGAAGTACATAGATTGGAGACACTTTTAAAAGACAAACTATGACTTAGTCTAGATAATGTAGAGTAACATGGATGACCAAGACATTGAAGCCACAAATTTATTGAAGAGGAGGCAGCTGTGAGAGCGACTAGATTAGTGAAGTGTGTTAGAATCTTCATTAGATAAAGGTTGTTATGGAAGGAGCTTGCAAGAAGCGGGATCTTAGATTTGAGATCCTTCAAAACATAACTAGATGGAGTGAATTTAATGACACAAGAATTATCAGTGAAAATTTTGGCAATAGATAAAAGATTAGTAGTAATGTGAGAAAGAATTAATATATCATAAGGGTGAAGAGTATGAGAAAAAGTAGGAAGTGTTAGGTACCAATATATGACATAGGAAGAGTGTGTCCATTATTGACAACAAATTAATTGGATCCATTATAAGGTGTGATATATTCTAAGATATGGGAATGTGGAGTCATGTGAGGAGTGGAATCAATATCAAGTAACCATTTGGTAACATTAATGTTGGTGAAAGAAGTGGGGTTATGAATGAGTTAGATATTTATTATCAAGAAAGT
This sequence comes from Erythroxylum shatona, assembly GCA_027568895.1. Lineage (NCBI taxonomy): Eukaryota > Viridiplantae > Streptophyta > Magnoliopsida > Malpighiales > Erythroxylaceae > Erythroxylum > Erythroxylum shatona. The sequence goes on from JAOSBK010000184.1 coordinate 30,233, forward strand.
GGTGGTAGTGTTATTAGTGCGATGGTGGAAATCAGTAGGGTGGTTCCAAGATTCAAAATATTGAAAATAATAATGAGCAGTAATATATCCTGATTTTCAGTATATTTGACATTGGGTAGATGGCTCGGTATTGAAATTGGGTTTAGGATAAGAGGAATTATGTGGAGCTTGGGTATAGAAAGGGAATTAGGCTGATGGTTGTGACTGATAAGCTTCATGAAATTGCATATATCCATTAGCTGATGTCTATGAGGTGGGCCATTATATTAGCTAGGCCGAGATTTTGGTCTACTGTCTTGCCACTTCTGCCCAAGTATATTAATGCTGCCATAGAAATTGTTGGAGCTGCTACAGACATTGTTAGAGGAGTGGTGTTCTCTACATCCTCTTCCACTAACTTTACCATGGAATTAGTGATTTTTGGTGGAGAAATAAGCAAGAGCATAGAAGGAGAGTAATTATTACTTATGAAGCAAGAGCTTTGCTTTGAGCTCTGCACATGTGATGGGGGTTGGGCAATTTTTGATTGTCATTATAAACGACTCAAAATTTGCAAGTAGCCTATTTAAAGTAAAGAAGACTATATCAACATCCAAGATGGTGTCACCAATTGTGGTGACTTCTTCAATAGTGGTAAAGATGAAATTGACGTAGTTGATGATGGTGCCAGAGCCATTCTTCATAATGTGAAACTTCACGTAGAGGAGGGACCACTAAGAGGAAGACTAAAGTATAAAGTGGTCTTTAAAGTTGATCTAGAGATTGCGTCTATGTCCAAGTGCTGGGCACCATTATCCCAGCCCCGATCCAGACAGGTGATATTGTCCATGTCTCCTTCCTAACAGCCTTAACTGCTTTGTCTCGGGGTGTCTTTGGCAAGTCATGGAGTGGAACTAGAGAGGGTTCCGATGAGGAAATTGTAAGTAAGTTACTCCATGTTGATCCACAGGTGCAATGGTCTTGTCAACATATCCCAAAAGATTATACGTAATTAAAATAGCTCTAATCTGATTTCACTAAACCAAGTAGTTTGTAGAGTTTAAGGGTATAGTGAGAAAATTGGTGATCTAATGGAAGGAAAAGATAGGTAGATTTTGTTCTGGCATGTTTTTGGCTTTGTAATTTTGCTAGTATTGTGTTGATTATGCTTATATATGTTTGTGCATAAGGTACTGGTATTGTTATGTACTAGAAGTGAAAGGAAATTCTAGAAAATAAAAATTGTGATGTTGTATCTACTTAAGCATAGCTATATAAAACTGCTAATGTTTAATGTGTGTTAAGTTTGAGCCTGCTAGTGTTTGACTGTATTGAAAAGACTAAGGTGGTCTCAATACTTATACCAAGGTGACCATTTGAGGCGGTCGGGTAAAGATCATACAAAAGAAAAATCGAAAGCATTCAAATTGTAAGTAAATTTAAATGGCAGTAGTGGTGGGTTCGCCGTGGTGAAACTATGGAATCATTTCCAAGGACCCTTTGGGAAAAGTTCGTTGTGGCAAACATCTAGCTTTGCCGCGGCAAAGTTCCAAGGTCAAGGAATTGCACCCTTTGGGAAAAATATGTCGTGACGAAACTCTAGCCTCACTGCGGTGAAGTCCCTAGATCAAAATGAAGTACTTCTCGGGAAAAATATGCTGCAGGGAAAATCTGGCATCATTGCGGCAAAACCACTAGATTTCTCGAATGGAACCCACGAGAAAAGATTGTCATGGAGAAGTCCCGAGGTTCAGTGAGAAAGCCTTTTGGGAAAAACATGTATTGGTGAAAGTCTGGCTTCGCCATGGCAAAGTTACAAAATTTAACACAAAAACACCCTTTAAGAAATGTTTGACAAGGTCAAAGTCACATCTTCGGCATGGCAAAACCTTCGATTCAGCAACCCGATCCCAATAATCCAACACTAACATACATATAAATTCCAACAACAATTTTTGAAAACTAAACTAAGAATATAAATATGCACGTACATAAAAGATCTTCAAATCTAAATTCCATCACTAAATCAAATCATAGTTTGAACAAAGCTTTAGTATATATCAACAACCACATCACTAGCTTAATACAAAATATAATTGAACGCCTATGTTTGATATGCTTATGAAGCTATCCAAAATAAGTCACTAACTTAGTTACAAAAGTTTCTATCTCTATTTTGGAGTTTGCCCAACTTCGCAAGGATTAACGATTTTCTTGTTCTGCACTTGAGAGGTGGAAAAATAATAGGTTGAGCTACAAAGCTTAGTGGCTAATATGCTTATAGCCAGCGATAACGAGCCACACATCAAGCACATTATATATATATATATATATATATGATTTCAATCTAACAAGTCAAATTATCTACAATTCTATCTCCAAGACTCATAGTTTAAGATATTATTGCACAAAACTTATCATGTAGCACATAATCATCAATATAACACTCAATTTCATATCATGCTTAACAATCAAAATGCAATGCACAACATAATGGCTTGAGAGTACTATGGGTCGAAATGGAGAAACCGAAATTTACACCATGAACAAAATGAGTCTGTTTCTTAAGATCTCATATGCCACAACTGGGAAACTAGGAGAAGGCTTTAGGTCAACGTGCATATGCAAACGAAATGGTTTCTCTCTCACCCAAACATAAGCAAATTCTGATACTCAATTAATTTCATCATATGCTCATATTTTCATGCTTCTCATGTTTTTTTTCCTCTTTTGATTAATACAAAAAGTCATGGCATCTTTCAATGCATATCAGAGTAATAACTCATAACACATTTTCTCCACAATCACAATAATTCAAGACAACAATTAATCATACAAGCAAACAAGAAATTTACCCATTATCACAATGATTATAAACATATTACCTACCTAAATTATTTGGAAAATCCAACACAATTGTTCCTTTCCTCTTGCTTTTGGGTAAGATTTTCTTAGTTTCCTAAAACAAACCAAATTCTCATTCAACCCACATTCAAATGGAAATTCATAAAGCTTCAATAAACAAGAATAAATAAAATTGATCTTAACTCATTCTACCCATAGTTCATCTAGGTTAGAAAAACTAAAACCTAGTTTAGAAATCCATGAAAAATCCAAATGGGTTCTCTTCTTCAATCCCTTTTGTTTTTCTACCCAAACAAGAAAAAAGATGAAGATTCTTACCTTAAGTTTAGCCCAAATCTTCTTCTTCCACGTTTTTCTCCGTCTTCCCTAGCTCTCCATGCAGTCTTCTCTTCCTTCCCTTCTCTCCCACGTTTTTTTCTTCTCTTCTTTCTCTCTTCTAATGACTTTCTTCTCTTCTTTCTTATTTAAGACAACATTTTGTCTTATTCTTCCAAAATTACCCCTCATTTCCTTTGTTCTTCCAATTTTACCCTTCTTTTATCTTTTATGTCTTCTAACTCCTTTAATCCATGTAACACCATATTACCCTAACTTAATTCTAACTTTTCTATTCTAAATTCTAATTTCTACTTATCATTGCTAAATTATGACTAAATTCTAATAAAAGAAAAGAAAAATTTGGGGTCTAACAAGTGTAGACTTTGGCATTTTTTTGTGTATTTGCTGAGTGTTGTTGGATTGAGGTACGAAGTGTGATTTGACCAAAAAAGAAAAAAGGCTAGATGTTGAAAGAAGTAGGAGTAGGCTCTAATACCATGATAAACTAGGATAATATGAATGACAAGATGTTGTATTGCATTGCATTTGTTTACAAAGGAATGTCCATTAATGTACAAATTGATGGTAACTAGGTCAGGATAAATAAACAAATGTCAAGCATAAATAAAACATATAACAACCTTAATTTAAGCAAATAATACAAGAATATACACAATTTGATGGTTGAGAATATGAGAAGTTATCAATGATTTCATAAACAATAAGAAATATTACCTTTTAAATTTTTGTATTCAACTCTAAGATGTAATTCATATTATAAATTAATAATATACTAAAATTATAAATCTATGTAATTCCTTGGTATAAATTAATATATGTAAAAAAAATAGAAGCGAAGATTATTTATTTCTAAAAGAATTTATCATGTATTTTTTTGTTAAGCCATCCAACGTATCCCTAAAAACTAACCCAATCATTCATATGGCACAATGTTGATAATTCAAGTTGTTTATATTTATATTTATTAAATATCATGTTTTTGTAAAATTTCCAATGATCCATAAATTTTTCTGTACCATTCTTTTTACAATAATCAATAATTATGAATCTTTTTTCTATCTTGTCTTTTTTTCCCCTTCAAGTTGCTTCGTTCCAAGAGAGGAATTATTAGGTTGTAATTTATAAACAATCTTGTTTCATCCATGTTGAAAATATTTTTTATAGGAAGCTGACTTGTTTTCTCATTATGTACTTTAATTTCAACTACAACAAAAGGGACTTTTAATATGAAAAATTTCGTCGCTAAATCCCTGTAGAAAAAAAGTTTTACACAAATTTTCACCAAATCATCACTATTTTTTTTTTGTGACAAGTAGTTTTTGTATTGAAAAATTATAGGCAACGTTTTTCTAAATCATTGCTAATAAGTTTTAGCTATGAATCATTTTCATCCCTAAATCTTATTAATTATGATTATGAAAATGTATTTAAAAACTTTTAGCTGCATTTTTAAAATCAATGTTTTCAGAATCATAACTAATAAGTTTTAGCTTTGAAAAGAAAGCATAGTCAAAACTTATTAACGATGTTTTTAAAAACATAGCCAAATATTTTTGTCGACATTATGAAAGTTTTTATATACATTATAACTAAATATTATATAATGTAAATTATAATTATTGGTGACATTTTTAATTGATATTATTGTATATAATATTTATATTTTTGATGTATAATAAAAATAATTGAAAATTAGATGTATTGTATATAGAAAATAAAATGTCATTAAATATGATTATGTACAAGATGTTACTAAGACTCGTTTTCATCTCCACTTGTTACATAATTTAGGCCAAGTAATTCTTTGACATACTTTTCAAGCTTAACTAACTTTTTTTCATTACATTCTAATTTAGCCTTAAGGGACTGGTTGTAATTTAGCCATAATCCATAATAACATAACTCAAACATAAATAATCCGAAATGATATAAACAACATTTTTATTACCTTTAATTATCATGATAAAGATCTTGAAAATCATCATCATCAATTACATTATTATTCAAATCTTCATCGCTATTATATTCAGCCAAAGTATTATCATTGTCATATAATTCATCCTCAATATAGTCTTTATCTTTTTCTATGACATGATTAGCTTGTACTTCATCCACTTGTACTATATTACTAGCCATATGTTGTAAGAAGTACTCATATTACCGAATAGATTAAATCTATATGTGGCTAAACCAAGTCGAACATTATGACAATCCTTTACAAACCATGGAAACTTTCCATCAAAATCTTTTCATGCCATTGAGTTTGTTGGATGGCACATAATATAATCATCAATGTGTTTCTCTTCATGTCACTTCATATCTATGGGTGGTTTTGTTGACATAAAAAACCTTTGTAGTTGTAGATTAATAGGGAAGTATCTTAAGATTTTATGCAGTATGTTTTTCCCTTTCCCATCATCCTCACCACCTTAATGTATCACAAATGGGACACACTTCTAAATCTTTATCGTCCTTCCAAAATATAACACAATCATACTTACAAGAAAGTATTGATATATATCCTAATCCAAGGTCCTTTAACAATTTTTTTTACTTCATAGTAAGATTTGGGCAATTTGTGTCCAACAGGTAATCCATCATTGAGCAAGTCAATTAACAAGGAAAAACTTGTTATTGCATTTATTATAGAACTTCAAATGCAATAACCTAATAATAAAAGATAGCAGTGAGAATTTTGAGGACCCTAAATATAATTCTTCTTGAGTAACTTTCAATAACTTCCCAAAATTTTCTTCCATTATCCTATCATTTTATCAATCCCATCATCAACATCGTCATTAATATCACAATCATTTACATCATTATTATTACTATAATCAACATCCGTATCAACACTTGTACTATAACTTGCTTCTAAACGTTCTCCATTATAAAGCCATGAAGTATAAAAATTATATGCACCTTGCATTAACAAGTGATTATATGCCACATTGGACTTTGAATGTTAACATTTAAGCAATTTATACATATACAACGAATATAACATTTAACACCCATTTTATCTTTTACAAATTGCATGAAATTCTTAACTCCTTCTAAGTATTTAGTGGAACATTTCCAATAAGACATCCAACTTTTATTCATTTATCTATACTATTAAAAATAAATTACTAAATTATTAAACACAATCAATACCAGTTCATATACTTGTTTATCATAGATAGCATTGTTACACTACATGAATCGAGAAAGGGTCTTCTTGTTGTGACTCCTAGACTCGTGAAATATTTCACTAATAAGCCTCATGGGAGTTGCACCGCGAGTTTTCTACCTATATTGGTCCTAGGGGTTTATTATGCCTCAAATCATCCATAATTATACACAAATTTCTTATGTTAATAGTTCTCGAATAATCAATACTAGTTCATACTCTAAGTTTGAATTCAAACTAACACTATGGTACGTGACATTGTTACACCACATCAATCGAGAAAGGGTCTTCTTGCTATGACTCCTAGACTCATGGAATATTACACTAATAAGTCGCATAGGAGTTGCATTATGGGTTACGAGGCTATATACCATCCTAGGGGTTTATTATGCCTCATATCATCCATAATTATACGTGAATTTCTTATGTTAATAATTTTCAATCATTCAATACAAGTTCATATACAAAACCTATACTCTCCTCCCATTTACACAAATTATTCTCTATTCAATCAGAACATAAAAATTAAACAAAATTTTGATGACTTACCTAGATGGATAGGCAATTAGAGATGATGGACGATGAACAATGAAAGTTAGTGAATTGATTGTGAAATTGGCCCTAGTAAGAAACATGTTCAAAGTGAAACTAAGTTCACTAGTAAATAAAAGAAACATGTTAAAAGTGAAGCTAAGACACATCAACCACTAATATTGCATAGTTTAAGGATACATTTTAAACCAACAATTCCCAAAACTTCAAAATTATAGGATTTAGTAATAACAAATCAAATAGTTCAAAAATTTCTCCAAAAAACAAAATAGCAATTAATCACGTCTCACCAATATCCAACAAAATGGTCCAAAATATCCCTAAGAGACATTTCATATGCAAATTGAATTCATCCCTAAGTAATAACAAAAGCACTGTATATTTTTTTTGATTATTTACCAATATAAACACATTGAAATAGAAAATGAACCAACCACAGTTAAAAAAAACACAGAATACTCAAACCACATCTACAAAATATCCCTTAGAGACATTTCATCAAACATTTCATATACAAACAAAATTCATCTCACAAATATAAACAAGAGCACTGTAATTTTTCATTATTCACCAACATAAACACATTGGAACAAAAAATGAACCAACCATAGTCGAAAAAAATGAGAAATGCTCAAACTACATCAACAAAATATACCTCAAGAGACATTTCATCAAACATTTCATATGCAAACCAAATTCATCCCCAAGTATTAACAAAAGCACTATATTTTTCCATTATTCGACAATATAAATTCATTGAAACAAAAAATGAACTAACCACTGCAGAGAAAATGCAAAATACTCAAATCACATCAACAAAATATCCCTAAGAGACATTTTATCGAACACTTGACATACAAACTGAATTTATCCCTAAATATTAATAAAACCACAATATGTTTCCATTATTCACCAACATAAAGACATTGATATAAAAAAATAGACCAACCATAGTCAAAAAAACACAGAATACTCAAACCACATCTACAAAATATCCCTAAGAGACATTTCATCGAACATTTCATATGCAAACCAAATTCATCTCACAAATATTAACAAAATGATGGGGATCAAGATATTGACCGAATGGCTCCAGATGATGCTAACAAATTTTTCTGAGACTCATTGCAAGAAATTGGATGTCTAATGATTAGAGCAAGAACAAAACAAATGAAAGAAACTTTGCAATGATTAATTATGGAGATGCAAGAAAAAAAGGCTATTATTGAAGGTGCTAAGGAATTATCAAAATTAATTACTTATTTTCATGTACAAGATGTTAGACAAGACTTAGGACATGGTGAACCAAGCTTGGAATCCAAGATAAGAGGTTGATCATCCAACATGGGCTTGAAGGAAACCTAATTTGCATAATTAAGATGCAATCAACAAGTGGACTAGTTTTGTCAATTTAATTAATCCCAAATTTACATTTTTTAAGTGAATAAGGCCTTGTTAAGACTTGTTCCTTAATAATTTCATTCAATATTGATAAATCATATTGTTTCCTTAATTTAAGAGATATCCATATTTAAGACTGATTTGTATCCTCAAATTAAGGATTATCTTTATTATTTAAGTCATTCAAAATTAGGTATGAACTAGGAATAGGTAAGAAAACCCTTTCCTTATAGGATTAGGATATTATGATGCCTATTTAAAGGGTAATGTATTACGAGATCATCATCACTATGAATAAAAATTGAGTTTTTTCCAGCAAACTTTGCTTGTTATGTTGTGTTCTTAATGGAATACAAATCTGACTTATCAAGGGAGTGATAAACCTTTATGACATCTTAAGATAAGAGTTTTAAGGACTTTGTTTCCTTAAGGTTCTAATTTGATCGTTCAACTTGTTTTCTAGGATTCTTGGCATGCATAACAAATGGATCAAGAGTTTCTAAGGCAGGTCACCTATTGGGTTCGTATCATTTGATATCAGAGCCTTAGGTTCATAGAAATCAGGTTTCTATCCTTTCGTTATCTTTGTTTGATGTTTGTTTTCTTTGTCCTTTATTGGAGTTCTTGTGATTTACAATTTCAGTTCATTTTTTAACGTAAGTTCAGTTTCAGATTCATTGCAATTCTTTTGTTGCTATCTTTTAAAGCCTAGAATGTTCTTTTCATTTTGAATTAGTTTCGTTTGAAAAAAGCAAAATTAAACAAGAAAACAAGACAAAAAAAAAGGAGAAAAAGAAATGAGTGAACTGATTTGTGTATCTTGCATCTAATTGAGTTATCTATTAGGATTGCAATTTAATTCGTTTTTGTAATCAAAGAATCATATTTTAAGACAATTATTCATAAGATATTTTCTTTCCTTTTCTGAGTTTGGTTAGTTGATTGTGGATAATTTATCTAATTCTTGAATAATTTTGTGCTCCTCTCTTTGTTAGACAATTCATGCGTGACAGAGCAATTACAAGTTGTTCACTTCTCTTTTTGTGTTCTAATACATTCTCTTGCATGTCTTTTGCTTCCTCTTAAAATTATCTTGTTTCCTCTACTCCTTAATTATTATTTTCTTTGTGTTTACCATTTACCTTAGCTAAGTTTTTAAAGTTATAATTTTTAAGATTTTCCATCATCTAACCAATTAATCCTCTTGATTTATTAGTTATAATTCTCTTAACA